>JAZDUH010000518.1:12132500-12305000 GCA_036419115.1 Scarus forsteni
AAGCAGTGGCTCCCCTGGTAAGGATGGCGTTAATGGTCTGCCTGGACCCATTGGACCCCCTGGACCTCGTGGTCGCAACGGAGAGATGGGCCCTGCTGTGAGTTGAACTGTCTTTCTTTTATTTCACTAAAACCATGAATGCACACATGTTAAATTAATAAAAATGACTTTGTCAATCCTACCTGTTGCCCCTAATGGGCAAGGTCATGCAAGTTTATTGATGGAGCATTATTTGTCCACAAAATTCAGACTGCTCCAAAATATTAAAAGCAGCACATCTTCATCATTAAGTGTAGCAAAAAAAGTCTGTCAAAAATACGATCAGGCAAAAGATGGAGCACCAACGATGATGTTAACGAATATAATTGAAAGAAAATTTTCAAATTGAAATTTTCAAATGATCCCAGCTGTGCAACAGCGTAGTGCCCTGACACCCCTGGCACATATATTCAATTATTGTTTTGCTTTTATTTAACTCTTAATGTCTCCACATAGGGTCCTCCCGGACCTCCTGGACCTGCTGGACCCCCTGGAGCTCCTGGAGGTGGATTCGACTTTGTCAGCCAGCCTCTCCAGGAGAAGGCACCCGATCCCCTCCGTGGAGGCTACCGTGCTGATGACCCCAACATGATGCGCGACCGTGACCAGGAGATCGATAGCACCCTCAAGACCCTGACCCAGAAGGTCGAGAAGATCCGCAGCCCTGACGGTACCAAGAAGAGCCCTGCCCGCATGTGCCGTGACTTGAAAATGTGCCACCCTGACTGGAACACCGGTGAGTGTGGATCAGAGCCTCGAAGGAGCTTTTCGATGAAGTACACACAAAGATGAACGACATCTCAAACTATGTTATGGTTCTCTGTTTCAGGCTCGTACTGGGTTGACCCCAATCAGGGCTCCACTCTGGATGCCATCAAGGTCCACTGCAACATGGAGACTGGTGAGACCTGCATCTACCCCAGCACTGCCAGCATCCCCATGAAGAACTGGTACAGAAGCCAGAACAGAGAGAAGAAACACGTCTGGTTCAGCGAGTCCATGACTGGTGGATTCCAGGTGAGAAAAGCCCAAGGCTATAATCTGGCATATTTACATTTGTAACAATGTTCATTAATATGCGCTGTTTCCTCTTTAAATCAATCAATCAATAAATAAATAAATGAGAAAACAAGGAAAATAAAGTCAGCTCTTCAAAATCCGACTTTAAAGCTTGTACTAAAGCTACTACTAGCTTGGGTCCTTGTACCCATTCGAGGCTGACATTGGCCTAACGGTCATCGTCGATCTGATTTTAGCATGTTGCTGTTAAAAAAAGTTGTGCCATCATCATGCCAGATGAATGCATAGAAAACATTTTATAGGTTTCTAGTAGCAATTTTTAATTATTTTAACCCATTTCACTGTTGGGTTGTTTCTTGCACGATAACACGTGCAGTATGAATTCCATCAGTCCTTTATTCTGTCAAATAATATCATCATTGTTAGATTCTGAAAATGCAAACCTAAGACAGTAAAAGTAAAGCCACCCCTCTTCCTCTCTCCACCTTGCAGTTCCAGTATGGCAGCGATGGATCTGATCCCGAGGATGTCAGCATCCAGATGACCTTCATGCGCCTGATGTCCAACCAGGCCACTCAGAACATCACATACCACTGCAAGAACAGCATCGCCTACATGGACGCCTCCACTGGCAACCTGAAGAAGGCCTTGCTTCTCCAGGGCTCCAACGACATCGAGATCAGAGCCGAGGGCAACAGCCGCTTCACATACAGCATCAGCGAGGATGGTTGCACGGTGAGCTTGTTAAAGCGTGTAGAATTGTCCCTCATGTTCAGGAGGTTACTTTATTTGAAGCTGTTTTGCAGCAGGCTAAACAGACTATTAGCCTGTCCTCTCTATAGTTTAGCTCTTACCATCAGACTGCAGCTTTTAAGTTCTGCTAGCCAAGAGAACCAGAAAATAAAACTCCTTTATTCCAGCTGCCAGGAACATCATAATAAACAATAAGATCACTCTACCAATTCTGCCACCACTATGGAAGCACAAGGTTAAGGCACATTATGGTATTTAAAATATTCAGTATTGTTCAGATATTGATTTTGTAATCTAAGACAAATGTCTTATTTTTGTTATACAAGCAAGGGCAAAGCTGTCGATAGCTTTGCTGTTGCTGCCTATGCAGAAAAGAAGCGAGTATCATAGTGTAAACATATTGTAAAGAAAGGGAGTACTTGGCCAACCCCCATGGGCAGACATGTACAAATATTATTAGATCTTTTTTACACTTGTATCCTGGCTACTAAGATTTCCCTTTTTCCTGCAGTATTTAATCACTAATACATTAAACATGTCTCCTTCTCTTGTCTATTTGCAACTTTTAAGGCACTTTAGTATCAACTTATTGGCCTCTTCTATCATTGTTTTACATTGACAGTTTAGAAATACTTACAGAAATAAATATTGGTAAACAGTGGGTGTTAAATAGCCAGAAATGAATGCAGTCTTCCAGCAACTTATTAAATACTATTAAAAAAAATCCCCTTTTTATTGCAATAGCACCGACCATAATAACCTGGACTAGTCAAGATTTGGAGCAGTTAAAGTCCTAGATTTAGGGAAAGTAGAAACCACCAGTTTCAATTTTAACATGGATTATAAATAAAGGGGGTTTGAGGGGAGAAATAGATTAACATCAAGTCTGGGGTTGCTGTTTTTCTCATGGCACATGTGTTTTTTAATGTTTCCTTAAAGTCAAATAGCCTCAATACTTGACCCAAAGCCTATAACCCACAGGTTTTATTATTCAGGATATAGAAACCATTTAGGGGCCTGACAGACTTAGCAGCTCTGATTGGTTAACAGAGACGTTAGGTGGAGCTTTGAATCACTAATCAGCCAACAGATTATTTACCAGTCTGGCTAAAGGACTTTCTTTGTTTGTAAAAAAGCTACTTAGACAAACATCAGAAAAAGACCATAAACAAGACATTACATACAATTAAGAATTACATTTCCACGGAGAAAACTGTAGAAAAATGTAGACAAATCTTTACAAAACTTGTTTCAAGAGAAATCTCGTACATCATTACAGTCATCCATTATTACATTTTTGACTACTAAAAAGTTATTTTTAGACAGCACACTTTTACTTTTATTAGGAGTCACCTCCAGTTCTTCCTTTCACACACTGCCAGTGCAAAAATAACATCCAAATGTATTTATACCCTCCAAAGCAGGGAAATGTGACCTTGAGAAGACATCACTGAGCCATTTCTAACCTTTTCTTTCCTCCCTTTCTCCACAGTCACACACTGGCTCATGGGGCAAGACAGTCATCGAATATAAGACACAGAAAACATCCCGCCTGCCCATCATTGACATTGCTCCTATGGATATTGGTGGACGTGATCAGGAGTTTGGCGTCCAAGTTGGCCCTGTTTGCTTCTTGTAAAAATGAAAGAAATATGGACATGACATTGTTGTTTTTTTTCTAGCAGTCATCTCTAAAAAAAATCCTTTTTTCTATGCATTCAAAACTCATTCGGCTGCCATTGGTCCACATGCTTAAAAACCACTCTACTGAAGACGGCGTTTCCTTTTTTTTTCCCAACCATGAGACTCTTTTGGACTGCTACGTCAACCAACTACAAGGACACTTTAAAAAGAATCTTTTGTTCCCACTGGCAACAAGAAAATAATATATGTATACTTGTGTAAAATTTCCCCCTGGAAATTGAGAAAAAAAAAGAAACATCACACAATGAAACATGGGTGACTTTTGCCATTTTCTACCACTGCGGGAAGGACATTGAAAACAACAAGTGAAATGTACCATTTTTCTGGTGTTAAATAAATTGTAAAAAGTGTGAAGTGTCTTCTTGTGCTAAATTTTGTGGAAAGAAAAACACCCAAGACGAAAGCAAATGAGACAAAAAATGGAAAATGTAGATGGCTACCTCATTACAAGAAGTCACCTTGAGTTTTTTTCTTAACTGAAAAGGGATTATTTTACACGAGTCTATAGTGGGAAATCAAACAACTTCAAAGGTGCTATTACCACATCAACAAGGTCCCTTTATTGATGTTTGGCAGTGATGTTTCACTGTCATACTGTAATTATTGCCACTAATGCCTGCAGAACCTTTGGTGCTACTAAATCAACTCTTGTTGTCTATTCAGTGCAATTGTTTTCTTCTTAAGTGTTGGTTCGATAAAAGAGGTCCTCAGAAAAAGGTGATCACTGCAGATGTAATGCATGCAATCACATCTTTGTAGTTAAAAGCAAGCAATTCTGGTTCAACATCATTTCCCTGCTCATGTGTTCATTCTTCTGTCTGTTTTTTTATTTTGTTTGCCCCTGTGGAAAACTCCTATTCACTAAAAAATGAAAAGCAAATCAGCACACATCTCCCACCCTGTTGTTTATGTTGTTTGTTGATGTCTTTCGCGAAGGGTTTCTTAAAAAAGAAATTGAAGCAGACCCACTTTCATGGTTTAAAAGAGAGATTCTGTACTTATTTTGTACATGTATAATAAATTGAGATGTTTTTAATTATTATTTTTGGGTGCTGAAATAAAGCATGTGAAGTGGTCTACTCAGTGGCGGATGTTTTCACTGTCCTGTTTTGCAACTGTTGTGAAACCCAAAATGCACCCCACATTTACAAAGCCCCCCAGGCAGCCCACGCACATCCTAACAGCTGAATAAAACTGATTTTATATAGGTGCAGGAATCAACTGTTCCACAGCAGTTGCATTGAGAGCATTTCTATTGAGCAGCAGTGAAAACAAGGCCAAAATCCAATCATTGGACAAGGGTTTATTATCAAATAGACACAGTTGCTACAGTTTTATCACACCTCTCTGAAAATTTCTGCAAGCAAAATTAAAGGTAATTACCTCAAATTTTTGATCTATAACACTTGATTAAAAATTAATGGAAATGAAGAATGTTCTTGGACCGGAGTTATGTTAGACAACAAGGTAGACAGAGCATGTAAAACCAAATACAGTTAATTTTAATATACAACAGCGACCTCTTCTGGATGTTAAATGTTAGCACAGCTTCTTTGGACGCTCAAAACAAGAGCATCTTAATATATCTGCTGCACTTCTATGATCATTTTTTCATTTCCAGGTTTAAAAAAAAGCCAGCAAAGATTTTTAAGCTCTTTCCAGAGTTAAACTTAAACACTTTTCAAGCACTTTCTGTGAGAGTTCTTAAGCTTTTTCAGGACTTTATTAGCAGTTGTAAATGATTAAAAAAACTTACTGTCCCTTATCCTAAACTAGACTATGCATTGCAATAAACCAGGGGACTTTTAAGAGGGGGAAGTTGGGAAGATTCTAAAAACATAGAACATTATCAGTATTTTTTTTACATATCAACTAACCTTTATACATCACTTTTCATGGTTTCATTTGTCTTTATGCACAAAAACACCACACTCTCCTTGTTTTTGATTACCAAAGAAGAATATTCAGACATGTTCTGCACTGATTTACGGTGATAAAACATTTAATTTAAAAAAAAAACCTTTTAAACATTCATTAGAAAACAATAGTTTTGGTAATGCATTAATCTGGACCAAATATCTTTTCATAGTAGTTGGGTCTTCAGAATAAACAGGTTGTATGTAGGATACATGTTTTGTATGCATAATTTTTAAGGTTTACCAGGGCCCAAATATAAATTATAACAGTCGCCTTTACAGATGACTGGTTTGATAATCTGTGAAGGATTGCTTTTCTAGGATAGGGCCCATTCCAATATCCTTTAAAGGGGTCCAAAATTACTGTCAGTGCTCCTGCAATAACCTTTTTTTTTAATTACATCAAATTAGAGGAATAAATTGTCATCTTTTTAATAATAATTTTCAAAAATGCCTCCACTTACGCTTCAACTTTTTCAATAAACTTGTAATGGCCTGAAAAAATGCCAGATACCTCAAATTCCTTTTTTGAAGCTTAATATTATACCGAAGTAAATTTTTCCTCGAATGATTTTATTTTATTTCAGTCGCTGTGGTATTTCTTACCTTCCAATATTATAATTTTAGCTGTTTAAACTGGTGTCAGAATTTTTTCTTGATCATCAGAGGCAGTGAAATACAATTTCAAGCACTTCAAAGCACTTAATTAAAAATTGAAGCCTTTTAAACCTTGAAATAAAAGACTCATAAGAAAAATCAAGCATTTTTCAGGATATTAAAAACAAACCCTGGTAAAAAATAATTAAAAAATATTGCTGTGAAAAATGTTGGACTTGAAAACTTATTTATAGAGTAATTATAGGATATTGTGGCCTAAATAAAGCCATGCTTCTCTACAACTTTTGATGATTTATTTAAATAAAAGTCTGAATATTTTTGTAATATGTACCCATCTGTCATTTTTAGTTAGCAAAGCCAGACGTGGGAGGCAGACAAAAGACGACGAGTGCTAACAGGAAACATGTTAATAAAAACAAACGAGGAAATGAACAAGAAATTTTCAATATGGACCAAAAAAAAAGAGACAAATGCTAATAAAACAACAGTCTGGTCAGAGATTGCCCATAAACCTGTCTTGTCATTCATCCAGCAGTTGGCCCTGACCATTTGGACTCGATGATGGGTAGTACAACAATTAAATTAAACAGAAATAACAACAACAGAGGATAGTTTCTGGCCAAGATGTAAACTTTCACCCGTTACTAATGTATTATTTGTCAAATTTCTTTCAAAAAGTACCAAAAGTGTAGGGAATTAATAAAAACAACGCTAATGTCAGCAGCAACCCCCCTACTGACATGGTAGGGCCCCCGACACTTCATTGACTTAAAATGACCCGGAAAATGGGCGGGAAGATGGAGGGAAGACCTTCCGCCAACACAGGTGAGTGGTTAACTGTCAGGCCCCTACTCTATAAACTTTGCAAAGAAACTAACAAGAAGTTATTTTGATCATAACACATGTATGTATGATATTATTTTGTCTACTTGGATTAAGTAAATGTGAATAATTCAGACATTATGTCCAGGTAGACCTTATTTGGGGATGTTATTTAAACTTTGGTGCCAATATAATCCGAGAAAATGAAATTAAGATTCTATAATTTAATTTTTGTGAATAATTTAAAGACATGGTATGCAGCTATGGCAAAGCTGAGCCCATGTATCCAGGCTCACTTGCTAAACAAACATGCAAATCACAAAATAAATTACCACACAAAATGGCGACTTTGGAAAACATCTTGAAAATCTTTATCAGATTCAGGGCTGGAAAACTGAGAGAGTTGCCTCATACTTACTGCCAATGGACCCTATTTTCAGTAGCTTCCGTGTACTTTTAACAAACCAAATACACAAATATATAAACCAAAGGAGAAATTTGTGTACATGCAGTTTAAGTCATATAAAGCATGGTCCCTGCAGCATAGATTAGCTTCATTGTCTGTCTTTAATCATGACAATAAATGCAAAAAAGAGGAAAATTATTAATGTCTGCTGCCAACAACGGCAAAAGACTGATCTACAAAAATCTCTGTTTATTGTTAACTAAAATATGTATTGCACTGTTAAAGCCAAACAGAATAGACATGAAGAAGCAGAAAACTGTTGACACATAATCACAACTGTGATTGCAAAATAACTGGAATTTTCAAAGTTGGAAACTTTCAGTGGGAACTGATGTGAATTTTTGGAAATAACTGGAATAAGCCTGGAATTTACAAAGCTTAAAGTTGACCCTTAGCAGATATTTTATAGTTGAAAAATATTTTAGCATGATTTTGACTTAAACACCCATTCAAGTTTTCTTGAAAACATTTGTGCTATTCCTCCATCACATCTACATAGCACACTGCATACTGCAGAGTCTTGAGGCCATGTCCCTTACATGCACTGTGCAGTCCTCCATCAGGTGCACAGATGATTGTGAGAAACCCTGGACTATTAAGGACATTTTTTAGGCCCTGAACAGAAGACTATTGATGCCACTCATTTCAGCCCTTGGACTACATAAATTCAGGCTGAAATTGATTGTTCAATGAAGAAAATTAAAACTTGATAAAACATTTTGTTAAATTGTAATGTCTTTTAAATGTATTGCTTCAAATGGATATCTAACTATGATGAAAAATAATGTTTGTATTCATGTTTGGATTTGATACAGTTCATTTAACCCTTCAATACCTGAAAGCGCAAATTATTAGGGGTGGTAGAAAAAAATTGATTCACATAAGTATCAGGATTTTTTTATTTGACCATTTTTAAATAGATTATTTTTTGTTCAAAGATCGTTTTATTCCACCAAATTTCAATGCTTCATTTTAGTCTGTGTTAATAAGCCACTTTTAAATGAAATCCAGGCTTTTAAAGAGAGAGTATAATCAGCTGGTTAAATCATCTGAATAAATCCTAAAAACTGACTCACATGTGATGTGTATTTTTCCTGGTATAGTCTGTAGGCATCATCAATATTCATAATATTCACTGGTGTTAAGAAAGCTAACTAAAGATTGCAAAAATCGGCAATATTGTAGAATTGCATTTTAAATCGAATCGGCACCTGAAAATTAGTAAACTAGAAAAGCACTCGGAGAGCGCAGACCTCCGCCAGCGCCACAGTCCTTAGCCATATTGTGATTTTGACCATAAATATTACTCCTACCTTTATTTCATGTAAATATTTAGATTCCTTGACCATGAAAACATACCATTAGCAACTGGATTCATAATGATATCTATTTTAGTTCAGTAGTTTTCACAGAAATCACATTTTTCGCCATGGTGGCCAGACGCTGATTCGGATCAACACCAAAATCGAATCAGTTCTTCTTTTTCCTATGCTGAACATTTCTTGCAAATTTCATCAAAATCCATCCATTACTTTTTGAGGTATTTTGTTCACAGACAGACAGACAAACTCTCCTTGGTGGAGATAAAAATCGAATTGGGAGAAAAGCATATAATTTCAGCCTTACAAATCATAGCCAAAAAAATTTATTTTTTTGGAGCTGAAATGTTTATTTCACTTTCTACAGAAATCCTAAAAAAATCCAAATTCCCATGAACTTGTCTTGTTTGATATATTAGGTGTTTTTGGCAACTGATAATCCATTTTAGTTCCTTTTTTTATCATTTATCTGATTGTATTCAGATGTTTTTTTTTTGTACTTTGATGATTATATTGATCAGACGGAGGTATCATTAAAGTTTGTATCAAGTATGATAAAAATTCCTATTAATTCCTGTGGAAAGTTACAATCTGGAATATTTCCAAAATTTCCCAGCTTAACTTCCCATGGTAAAGTTCTGGAAGTTTACTGGAAATATTCCACCCTGTTGCAACCCTACACACAACTAAGGGAAATATAGAGTTACAATTTTACTTGGCAAGCAAGTTTCAGGTCTGTAGGAGGAAACGGATGCATCCACAGGAAGAACGTGCAAAGTTTTACCAAGAAAGGCCCTCAGCAACTAGAGGAGTTGAACCAGCAACCAAAATGTATCTCGTATATGAACCACAGCACTCCTAATTTGCTTTAGCTATTGGAATCACTTCATGTGCATCTTTATAAACCTCTTAACAGGTGAAGCACAGAGAATTGATTGTTAATGACACAACAATTATTTTTTTAAATGCACATATGGTTGTGAGATAAACCTTACAAATTGTGACGATTTACCCCCCCCCCCCAAAAATCTTTGATTTAAAAAAAACCCAACTCGATTCACAATTCGATTTGATGCCCCCGCCCCATTTAAAATTAAATAACTACTCACTGTGAATTTATTTCCAAAATAAACATTTAGTTATACTTAAAATATACATTTAAAGTGCCTCCAGGTCAAAAAAATCAACACAGAAATCGACACAAAGTGCCTGTGCACTGTAGTTTTATACACTAGTTTGAATTAACTATGAAGATAACAAAATGCCTCGTCCATGTTGTTTATGCGTGTGATGTCTCGGGGTGGGGGTGTGTGTGTGGGGGGGTGTGACATAGGATGTGCATGACGGAAAGCTTCGGGTCCTCGCTAATGTGTAATGAATGGGTTGAATTTAAAAAAAATTGTTAAACTTGAGTTTCAGGAAAAACTTATCGATTTGACTTGCCAACTTGATTTTTAAATCTTATCGATTTTTTGCCCAGGCCTACTGTCTATAAAGGAAAATATTTTACATTTTTGTTTGTGAAGGGACACAAAAAATGAGAAAACATGGCTTTTATACATTTTATTATTAAGGAGTGGTGGTGAGAGTTAAAAACGGCAAACAACAATTTCATGAGCTACACACAGTTATTGAGTAAGAGGGCAACTTTGATAGCAAATATATAAATATAATTTCTCACTGCAAAAATATAACCACAGACTGACAGCAAACTACAGAAACTCTAAGCAGACATGTATCCATACATCTAATTTACATTTTCCATAATGATGAAATTATAGTTGGTTTTATTAAATGTTCCACTTCTTTGTTTTGTCATCCTCAAATAACGAGGCTTGTTTTTTTTTTTTTGTATCCCAACAGGATATTTTCTGACGATCTTGGAAATAAATCAAACAGCCAGGCTGAAATGTGTCGTGCTGCCACAGTGCAGAGGTAAGTTAAACCATTTCCCATTTCTGCTTTGTTCTTTTTCAGCTCATTGGATGTTAAATCTAGGAAATGACCTTAAATACTTTCTTATAACAGGAAAACAGTAAATGAAATGTGTGGATGCATCACTGCTTTGGGCTTCTACAGCAAGCATCTTTATGTAATACTTGTGTTGTTGTTGTTCTTACTTCCTGTGGGAAAAAACAAAGTTTTTTTTTTTCTGTTTTCGTAATTTTAAATCAAAAGGTATCAAAACTGATCAAATAAAAGCAGTGTTGGAGGAGGAGTTGGTTTACCTGGGCAGAGTGTCACTGTAAGGGTCGCTGTAGAGAGAGAAAATTTTCTTTATTTAGAGTTCATTTGACTAAAAAGTGAGGCATCAGTTACACAAGAGTTATAATATTAGAATCAGGATGACTAATGCTGCTAATGAAATCTGAACAGAGGCTCTTACTGCTGGGCCATGATGAGGGGGATGGTGGGGCTGTCAGACTGCAGAGGTGGAGCCTCCTCTCCGGTGCGGTAGTTAAACATGGGCAGGGTGGACAGAGGTGGAGAAACACCACGGCTTCCTGCCATGGTCCTCAGCTCGTCTGTGTTCCCGAGGATGGTGTGATGGTGGTACAGCTGGATCCTACAGCAAGAAAAGAATATTTAAAAAAATGTTTCTCTTTCTATTGTAATGTGTTTGTTCGCTGAAACAGAAATACGTCATTGTTGAAATTAGATTGAAAATTTTGCACGAGAAATGTCTTAGTTTTTATATTTTTCTTTTAAAGTCTTCTCTACATTTACAGTATGAGAACTTTAAACCTGATTCATGTTTTCTGTACTTTTTTAAGGTATTTTTGGGTGTTTTGTGCCTTTATTGATAGAAGAGAGACAGTGGATAGTTTTGTGAAAGCGGTAAGAGAGTATAAATCAATCAAATTTTATTTATATAGCACAGTTCATACAAATTCAGTTGCAGCTTAAAGTGCTTTACATCAGGACAAAAGATTAACAAAGGATGTTTATATATGTATATGTAGATATAGATATAAATACACATACGCACATATATATTAGGGCTGGGTTTAAAAAATCGATTTAATCGATTTAAATCGATTTTCCTTTAACTGGTTCATAATCGATCCATAAAATCCAAATATCAATCTTTTAACTTGGGTAGTTTTTCTTCTTTGGACGTGCAGATAAGCAGCCTGTGGTAACAACCCTGCTAGTCTCGTGTTATCAGCGTTTAGAGCTGCTCTCTACAGAACAAGATCTCATGAGATGTTATTGCAAACAAACATGGTGGAAGCAATTCATGTGCACCACCGGCGAGTTTAAAAGCTTATGTTTGGATGTACAGTATTTTGGATTTTACAAGCACGAAGGAAAAGATGATGGACAAAAGACAAGTAATATGCAGAAGATGCATTAATGTATATCATTATTATAAGATAAGTGTAACTGCTTTGGGTTTAGTTTTTAATGTCAAAACAATTTTTAATGATGTACCAAATCAAAGGGTCACTTTTTACACAGCACAGCATTCACAGCATAATTTTAACTGAGATATCCCAAACTGATTAAATATCAAATTGAATCGTGAATCGAATCGATATGAGACCTCATAATATCGAATTGAATCGATCCAGAAAATTTGAATCAATACCCAGCCCTAATATATATATACAGATATATATATATATATATATATATATATATATATATATATATATATATGTATATGTATATGTATATCATGATCACATAACCTGCGTCTGAAACAACACACTAACTTGCAGCCTAGAGCTACATGCATACTCATGCTGCACACTAAACTATGGAGACATCACATACTGACATTTGCAAAATGAGGGATAAGCTGGTGCTGCCAGCCTGTAAACACAGTTGAACAGTGATATAAAGACATTAATTTTTAATATGAATTTCCAGATCATTTTGTTATTTGAGAGCAGTGTGTTCTTCTCTGTGATAGTACAAGTGCTGCAGAGTATTTTAAGCTCTTTAGTTATTAAGTAATAGCAACAAAAACATAAAAGTAATCAGATGTGGTTGAGAATCCTTTATATTAGCAGGGATAGGTCATGTCAATGTGTTTCGACTCATCAGTCTTCCTGATGAAACCTCTGATGAGGATTTATTATACGTTTTTCAAATTTATCTCCGTCCTTGGATCATTGAAGTAACTACAACATTCTCAAAAGAATTTAAAATAAACTGCAGTGTAGCACTCACTCCTACACATTTTCATTTAGGAATAGCAATTTTCTCCTGTTTGATACTTGAATTTTTGCCAGTGCAGCACATATGATGTTTTCAAATATTCAAGTTTAAATGTCTACAGTTAAGAAAATACACCCTGAGAGCTGCATATTATTATATAGCTGTGAATATTTTTAATTGTCAATCAGTTATGGAATTGTGTGACTTTGTACTGTGGGCAAAAAATATTTTACTATTTGAAGAATGGGAAAGATAATCAAGTTTATCTATGTTTGCAGAGGCCATGATATGAATTAATTATATGGATTAGAACTAGTTTTCATGTATATGATATTGTGGGTTTTTAATTCTAAAAAATCTTGCACAGTATTAGCAGTCTGATATTAGTATTTGCAGATATGAACGTTTCTGCCCTTAATTACCTCTGATATACTAGCCTTATCCATTAGCATTAGGTGCTAGGGCTGGGACGAAAAGCTTCTCTCCTGATTCGATTTATTTAGGTGCCGATTTGATTAAATTGCGATTCTACGATACTGCCGATTTTTGCAATCTTTAGTTAGCTTTTTTAAAACCAGTGAAAAAGATGAACAATGATGATGCCTACAGACTGTATCAGGAAAAACCTGGGTCTGTTTTGGGGATTTATTCAGCAATATATTTTAACTAGCTGTTTATACTCTCTTTTCAAAAGCCTGGATTGCATTTAAAGGTGGCTTATTAACACAGACTAAACTAAAGCATTTAAATTTGGGGAAAAAAACGATTCTTGAACAAAAAATTTGATTTAAAAATGGTCAATCAAAAAATCCTGATACTTAATGTGAATCGATTTTTACTCCCACCCCTATTAGGTCTATAGAGTTTTTGCATAATTCTTTTAAAAGTATTGGCTCCAAAAGTAGGTCTGATTATCAGTCAGTGGACTGACGAATCAGTGCTTGCTTTACAAAGAAAAATTAAGTTTGATTTTATTACGATTGTTAAAAAAGAAACATTTTGCATATAATTTAGGTGTAATTAAAAAATACAATACAGTTATTTAAGTCGTTTTCTTAAAACTGTGTCAGTGTTGGACAAACAGGTTTTGAAATATCAGTGTATTTACTATCAGGCATTGGCAAAAATCCAATATTGTGCATTCCTCAAGTTAATAAAAATCATCTGCAAAAATGAATGAAGATTATCTGCATCAAAAGTGACAGTAAATGTCTCAAGGTACTCACTGGTCTGTTCTTGCATTCCTTTTCTCCCTGTGAACAAAGAAGAAGAAGGAACAGTGTGTCAGTGTTTATCTGCATCAGTCAAAGCCTGAATTTGCTTAAAGGTTCAACTCATCCACAGAACAGAGCTGGAACACGTCTGCATAAAACACCCACAAACATTAACCAGGAGAACATTCTGCAGCCTGACAGTGACGTTTGACTTTGTCACATTATTATTCAGCAGATTTAAAACACACACGTACACTCCCTCTCGTCTGCAGAACATGATATAGGCCAGTATGACGGCCAGGACGAGGGCGATGATCAGGGGCACGATCACTGTCACAATGTAGTCCGGGAAGTAGTCTCTGCTCGGGGGCGACTCTGGGGGGTCATATTCTCCTCCGTCCTCCAGGATCCCGGAGCCTGGGGTGGGAGCAGGTGGAGCCGGCTCCTCTTTTGTCAGATCAAACTGGAAGGAAGGAGAAACATGGGAGTGATTCTGCTGTCAGACACACGGCACACCAGGCTCGACTGTTTATCATAAGACTTCCTTTCTTCAAATACTCATTCAAATGTGTGTTTTCGTTCTGGTGTGTTTTTCTCTTCAGGTCTCACCAGCTCGATCTCGCACCAGCTGATGCAGTTGCTCGGGATGCTGCAGAAGTTACATCCTCCGGGGATTTTGACTTTGCCCCCTGCCGAGCACTGCTTGTCATATTCAGGCATGAGCGTCTTCAGGAGACAATCTGAAAAGTACTGCTCCGAGCCCACCTTCACATACACACTGACACAAAACACATTCAAACAAAGGAAAAATAAGCACAAAGAGCTGTTTACAGGGCTGTTTTTACCTTTATAAGCCCATACACATGTGGATAGTGTTGGGACTAACTGTGTTACAAATAACGCAGTTACTTTTCCCAGTAACGGGTAATCTAATTAATTACTATTTATACGCTTTCAAGCCGTTACCGTTACCAACAGTGAAATGTGGGGCGTTACTTTGCACCGATGTCTAGCAGCTCTCTTATCCGACCTGCCTCGCTCAGCAAGACTCAGGGCAGGAGCTGCGCTGCTGACAGACAGACGAGAAAACTCAATGCCAGAGTTGCCAAGTCCACTTATGATGAGCAACTTTTGGCTTCTTCTTTTTGGAACTTGCATGTGTATATTGGGAGTTGCAGGTTGCAGTTATTTGGGCTTGTTCCAATAGTGCAATTGTTCATTTGGACTTATTGTGCCCCCAAACCGAGGAGGAATCTGGTGCATGATCTACCGTCAATATAAGCCTAATTCAAGTTATGAAAATTACTTTATCCCACCCTAACACAAAATAAAATGTCACAGTAAAAATGGTGTTTCCGCCTAAAATAAGTCCTCATGGCCAGAATTAAAATTATTTCTAATGTAGATCCTACTGTTTTAACCATGACAAAGCTGTAGAGGATGAAGATAAAACTTAGATAAAAACCTGACATGTCTGTTTGGTTACAAAAATCAAGGTTAGACAGACTGTTTAGCAATAATGGAGTTACAAATGACAGCAGCCCCTCCCTTCACTTCTGTATAAAGAAAAGTATGTTCCACCTCGAATCAAATGGATGCTAAATAAGTAAATTAAGAGACAAAAAAGAAGAAATATGACTTTGAAATTGAAACGTAATGTGGAAAAAAGCAAAATTTATCTAGGTTTGTGTCTTCAGAAATGCTTATTTCAATCCAAAATCTGGCAACATGGCTTGCTGCATCAAAGGTGTGTCCTGAGCGGTCTGTGGAGTTTAAACTGCTGTTTTCAGGATGGAAATACAAGAAGTAAGAGACAAGAACACACATGCGAAGTGTATATTATGTCCTAAAGGAAAGTGTTTGTGTTGTAAATAAATCTAAAATCTAGTGACCAAGAACAGCGAGAACTCTACCGAGGATGTCAGCGCTGCTGCAGCAGACCTGGTCACAACAAGGAAGGACAGGCACGCAATTAAAGCAGCAAAAGCTTTTTCAAAAAATAACGCATCAATTACTTTCCCTGGTTACTAATGACATTTATGAAAGGGTAATTCTGTTAGTAGTTCAACACTGCCTGTGTAGAAAAAAAAGTCCTGGATTTACATGTGTGAGCTGCATTTGTTAGCACAAAGAGTGTGTTTTTCACAGACTTCACCCTGAATTTAACCTGTTGACCCACTAGTACTGTAGTTATCCACTCTTCTGCCACTCCATTGCCTGACATGCATTTGAGAGCGTTATATATACAAGTAAGTCCAAGAATTTTCTAGGTGATAACTCTGAAATTTACCCTTAAACTTCAGGGCTGCAATTGTGATAGGGGCTGAAGTAATGGAAGCTAAACACCCTGTCATGTGCTCCAAATGGCCTCAAGATAAATCCAGTATGTTTAAGAAATGGAGTTTACCTCTGAAATAACTTCTAATGATTAAGATAAATATTACAAACTTACTGTTCACAAACTGGATTACAGATAGGCTGGCCAAGTAAGTTAAGCACCCATTCAACTATCCGAAAAATACTCCTTTGTGTTAGAATGTGAACATTGTTAGGAGATTTGCTTGAAATTTTATTTTTGGGAGGAATTAAATGGCATCGATGCAGATTGTCTCAAGTCGACGAATAAGTTTGCAATCTCCTCTCAAGTCCCTACCATTTTTTAAAATTGTACTGGTTTATAAGAGCAATTATTTCACAAATGAAATCAAAGTATTTCACATAAAAATCCTTTTTGCAAACAAACCCTGAATATTGCAAGTGAGTTCCTGCACATAAACTAGAAATGCAAATACGTTCACAAACCTCATTCTACTGTAGTGATTCTAAGGTTTCCAAAGTCTGCCAACGTAGTTTTGCTTTATTTCTATTTTAAGTAAATGAACTAAAAACTTATGAAATTCCTAAAAGTACAAAATATTAGGTACAAACTCCTATCATATTGGTAAAGAAATGTTTGATCATGTTGAAACATGCAAGTAGTGTCTCGCCTGTTTCTTTTACATTTCTCTTTAAAGTTAAATATTTGATTAAATATTACTGCATTAATACTCTTTGCAGCTCTCCAGAAAGCTTCCAAATATTTTGTTTGCTTAATTTAATTTGGTTATTTTAGGTAAACCGGAGAGGACCTTGAATTAGACATACAGCAGGACCTTAAAACTCCTGAAACTGCCCCAGATTCTTGAAGTTAAAACTTGAATCCAGGCTGCATGAAGTCCTCTCAGTTTACCCTTCAAAGTGTCCTGGGAGAGGGAGGGGGACTCTGCCGCCTCGGTCCAGGGCGTTTGAAATGTTGACCATCTCTAAAGCCTCAGTGTCCCACAGCTTCTGCAAATCCTGCTGTATCTCCGCCTGAACACTGGAGGGCAGCACCTTCTCAATCTCCCTCAGCTTGATGAAGAACTCAGCCTGGTAGGGGAGCATCTTTTCTGTGTCAGACAGCAGGGAAGGAAAAGTTATCAGTATGTGTACAATTATTACAGATACACAAAACGCATGTTCAGCTGACATCTCATACCTGGAACCACTTTGATCACAAACAGCTGTCTTGTTGTTTCATAGCTCCGTTTGTTGATGGCGTAGACCTGCCATAAAAAAACAAGATGGATACAAAAACATTTCATTCTCTTAATTCAACTCAAACAGAATTAGTGAAGTGTTTGTGGTTATTTGGTGATTTTTTTAAACCAATTTTTTAATGTTTTTTTCTTTAACAGCTACAGTGTAAGGGCAAAGAGAAATTAACATCATTTATCAATTCTCCTCATCTCAATGTCCTTATTGTCCAGTGAAAGTGGAGGTGTCTTCTTCTGTTCTCCTGAAATCAGTCCAGTTTTCACACTTTTCCACAAATTGTGTTTCCTGTAATCTTAATTTGTGTGTGAGTTTCTCTATTACAAATATTTCTTATACTACAGTGCGCACCGGCTGCTCCCCAGTCGGTGGTTCTTCTTTGTTTGGTGAAATGAAAAGCTTAAAGTAGTTAAGCATTTTTTTTAAATAGATTATGTTACCCCATGTTTTATGCCAAGATCATTCAAAAAAGGATGTTGCTTCTGTCCTTTTTCTTTCTAATAGCTGTATTGCTTATTTCTGCACAAATGAATAATCTCCTACATGATCCCTTATGTCTGTTCGAAGTTTGTTTTGTGAATTAGTAAAGACACTGAACTTTTTTTTGCCAATACTACTAGTACAGTTTTATTAACGTTAAATCCAGAAAAAGCTTGTGAACAGAGCTGAAGCTAGCCTTTAATCAAATAAATGCACTCATCATAAAACATATTAAAAATCCATAACTTGTCAGATGAAACAGTGAAACAACTGGAAATTACTGGGACCTTTGTAAAAAAAAATAGCGTTTGAACCAATATAATTAATATAATTTATATTTTGAATAGGGGTGCACATTGTCCTTAATATGGTCGATAGTAATACTAGTGCTTTTTTGTCAAGGGTATGAAGTCTCTTCTAGACAAAAAAAAACAAAAGTTATATAAATATATATATATATATATCTTGTTCCTTATCTTATATGCAACTATGTATTTGTGATAGGCTAAGGCGTGGAATAAAAGAGAAAAAGAATTCTTTTGTATTACTGTCTCATAAACTACACCGTGGGTATTTAAAAATATTTATTTCAATCACAGTGAGGTTTTGAGCCTTGTGGCTCTTCCTCAGACTTTACGAGGAAGAGCCGTATGGCTCAAAACATCACTGTGATTGAAATAAAATTTTTCAAAGGACCTTTTTTTTTTTGGTGTGCGGAGTGTCTTGTGCTTTTTCACGTAAATTTTTTTGGGATCCAGCACCCTACATAGGATGTGCGGGTCTGCCTTATTTATTTTTCAACTGTTGATATTTAAAACATTGTGAAACATCCTCACATTCTACTGATATTACTGGCATATGACTGGCAATACCAATAGTCAGCCACTATCGATACTGTTCTGATGTTGTGCATCCTTCTTTTTTATTTATTTTTTTACACTGAAATTTTTGAAATCTCATGAGCACCTCTGTAATTTCAAACGCACCTTTGTTTTGACATTTATGTCACAGCCACTGTAATGGACAAAACCAGAGCCTGTAACCCTGTCAGTGTACAAAAACAGAAAATGTCCTGAATTTACATGAGTGGGATCCTTGTATGCAACCAGCAGGTTTTTTCCCCCTTTGTTTATCCCTCCTCGTCCCTTGTATTTTACCATCCATCATCATCCATCTTCTGTCTGCAAGTCTAAACAAGCAAGTCTGGGAAATGTGACCCTGAACAATTTAGAAGGTTTTAGGATTGTAAATGTGAAAAGGAGTTTAATGTTTTAGGTTGTTTTTTGTCTGTGACTGTCAGGTGTCTCGAAGACATCTGCTGTAATTTTCCTTAAACTTTGCACAACTACTGTTCACTCTGGCTGAATGATTGATTAGATTATGGAGTAAGTTTGAGATTAATTTGCCCCATGTTCATATCTGTTTTGAGTCCATAGCGGACTAGTTAGACTTTGGAAATCATACTTCCAGGTCCATGTGTCCTCAAATCTTGGCACAAAACATGAATTATTAATATAAAAGAAATAAAATTGCAGCCAATCCCACTCCCACCAAAACCACATCCCACCACTATGGTCTTTGTCGAGCATCTGCTAAATGTAAATGTTTCGTAGAATATAACCAGATGGTATTCTAGTTACATTTGAACTGACTAAATGCAGCAGTTTATAGTTCAGTTCAGTTTTGCTCATATTTATGGACCTGGTGTGCGTTGAATCAGTCACATTTAAGTAAAAATCATCCTGAATTATTTAACTGCATTTGTTCAGCTTAAAACTGAACTGATTTGAGTCCGTTATAATCTGTCCTTACATCCACACTTCACCATATTTCAAGCTCTATGCTGCTTGATTGAAACTTTAAAGCCTTTTCAGCACTCTATGTCTCTCCTTCAAAGACATGCGTCTTCCTGAATATTTAATGCTGCTTCACAATAGCGGGTCCTGAAAGAAACCCAAAGCTTTTGTCTTGAAGGATTTGACAACAAAACCTGACATTTACTGGCAGTGTGCCAGACAGCCGCATGTTTTCAAAGATATACCTTTGGAGTCAACGTGTAGCCTGTTGTCTACAGCAGGGATGGGAAAACTTAGGGCCACAATAAATCTGTATTCTCTGCTAAAGAACCACATCATCACACAGTTATAACCTGTAGCTTACCAAGGAAACTGTAAGGCTTTATCAAAGCTTATCAAAGTAAACAAGACCAGTATTTTTATTTATGAGCTCAAATGTAAAAAAACAACAACTTGATTTGATAAGTGTTTTGCACAGGTGCTTGAAATCCTCAGAGTGATCACATTTTTAGTTGAAGTCTTTTCAAATACTTAAAGAAGTGCTTGGATGGTTGCCGTCTCTTCCTCTTTCTCCATTATAAAAATACTTGATTCCTGATTACAGAGATTGGAATTGATCCTGTTTTGCACTTTTCTAGTCTCTCTGATTAGTCAAAGTGCTTTCACAGCACCACGGGTCACATCTACCAATTTATATCATTTCACTGTCACTTTTACTCACTAATAGTAGTAGTTGTTAATATGCAAGTTTCCCGTCAGTACCGACCAACATATATATATTTTTTACACACATCTTTATTTATTTTTAACCTTTTTTAATACTTCACATCTTTTTGAATAGATTGGCATCAATGTTGGTCTCCCCTTAAGCAGCAAAACCCTCCCTCCCTCCTCATAGCCACCCATGAATTTTCAGACATCACTGATGATAAATAACAATTATTGTTGACAAATGATACGACCAGTTGTGACAGTAGATTATTTGTAAATG
Source organism: Scarus forsteni (assembly GCA_036419115.1). Lineage (NCBI taxonomy): Eukaryota > Metazoa > Chordata > Actinopteri > Labriformes > Labridae > Scarus > Scarus forsteni. The sequence goes on from JAZDUH010000518.1 coordinate 12,153,379, forward strand.
TAAGTGGGTAAGTGTGTGATGCATATCTACATATTGTTAAAAAAAACATATTAGAGCATTTTCATTCCGAATTTAACACCACTGGCACCATAGTTAGAGCAAGTAGAGTTACATTTCTTGCCCAAGGACACACTGACATGTGACAGTCAGAAGCTAGACAAACTACAACCTTGAGCATTTCCAGACAGAGCCACCAGCAGCCCTCATGACATTGTTTTTCGTTGGCATCCTGTTAAAATTTTCATCAAGACTTTCTTGCATTTATTTATCTTGAAACTTCTTCCATGTTGCGTGTCTTTTGTTATCCTTTAATCCATCATCCTCGTTTAAACAGCTGTTCAACAAAGTAATATTAATTTATGCAGTTATCACTGCTTCTGTTATATAACAAGGACAGTGGGGAATATATTTTTTAGTGTTTTTAATTTAATCTTTCAGCTGCACAGTGCTGTAAAAGCATGAAATTTGTGTTTTAGATTGACCTTTAAAAAGGTATTCAGTCTAGTTTAAGATCTTTTCTCAAAAAGTTTTGAACAGATTTTGCTGAAATTTTCAGGGAACATTGAAAGGAAGAATTTGTTCGATTTTGATGGTGGTTCAGATCTGGATGGAGATCTAGGCGATTTGTTGACATTTCAGGATAGTGTGGCTTTCCACATTTTTACAGATAACTCGGCCAAATATGCCAGTAATGCTTTGAAGGAGGTTTGTGGTCAATGAGCACTTCTACTTTGCATCATGGGTTGAGTTTCTTCTTGGCAGACTCTTGTGTTTTCATCATGTTCACAATTTGTTTATATCTAAAATTATTTAAGAGGCCACTTTAAATAAAGCCCTTAGCTACTGGAACAGAAATTATAAGAGTATATACACATTTTATGATAAGGTGATGTTTAGTGTAAATGTTGCCCCCATACCTCGATTATGCTTTTCTCTGGGGTCAATGGTGTGCCGTAAAGGAAACCATTATCAAAAGGATGCCTTTGGGTGAAGCGCAACCACTCTGGGAGATCTGGGAAATTCTGCCGGTTGCACTTAAAAATCATGGGGTCATCGTACAGGCGTCCAGCTGCAGAAGCACATAAAAACAGGGACAGAAATAGCACATGAAGAATGAAAGAGTAATAACAGAGCTTTTATTTGATGAGAACTATCTATGAGTGTTAATGTGATTTTGACTCTCACCATAGATTTTTGCCAAAGGCTCAAAGTCACTCTGGAAAGTCTCTCTCAGCAGCTCGTATGTAAATAACCTCCCCACAGGAATGGTCAATTTGATCTCTGCTTTGGCCCCAAGCAAACCGACAGCACAAACTAGGAGAAAGATTTACAAAACACTGTGAATATGTTGTTTTTGACACTCAAACAAAGGCAAACAAAAGCTCAAACTTGACATTAAAAAGACAACTTTTAAAGGCTCGTGTGTGGCAGTCCAAAGAGTTTAGGCCTACAGTACTCGTGAGCTGCAACTACGACCAAATAGTTAGACTTAACACCACCAAGCCTAAAACTAAGACAGCATTCTGGTGCTGTTATATGGCATTAAGTATTATATTTAATGAATAAACTTGCCTGTTAAAAAGAAGAGCCAGCTCCTGCAGCCTGCCATCTTGTTTGGGGCTATGATTGACAGAGCCAAGCGGAGAGGGGCTTGGTCGCAGCCAGAAACATGTCAGAGCTATTTTTGTCTCACCTCAAAACATCCGGCAGACTGTCTGCGAGTAAATGAAGGGACCCATTATTTCCTTTGGTGATATAATCTTACATACGTTATAACTTCAAACATACATTTAGATCGTGAGCAGTAAAACTTAATTATTTTTTTCATATTTAATGCTATTTTAGACTCATTAAATCATATTTTATGCTGTTTAGTGCTGCTGTGTCTTTTAAAAAAGGAGCAAAATGAAGTAAACAAGTGACAAAATTAAACTGTCATAAAGAGTATACTTTGACACTTTAAAAAATACACATTAGACATCTTAAGCAACCGTGAAAATTCAAGCAGAGGATGTTTTTGTCTAACATAACAGTGACTTTCTATCCATGAGAATGAATAAACCTCATAATTTTGCTTTTTATCAATTTATTATGTATGATCTCAGATTGGTGTATTATCACCACATATATTTGATAATTTTTAATCATTCTTGACTTGTTACTGTAACAATTTAACTTATAGTGAGTTTATTTCTACCAACAAACTTCAATATTTTTTCTTTTATTCTCCTGGTATTTAACATGAAACATTACTAATAAATAGCCTACATTACATTTGATAGTATCTCATAAGTTCCCTTTTCTGCTGTCCTTGAGCCTAGACCTTCAGCTGCTCTGTAGTGAAGTATTAATGAAAAAAGGAGCTATGGTTAAGGGCAGCTTTTGTTGCTCTGCACTATGTGTGAACTGTAGCAGCTGCATGACTCATTTGGCCCTGTGGTTAAATCAGCTCTTTTTATTACAGAAACCAAGACAGCATATGTTTAAATCCAGCCCTCAGCCCAATACTGTGAATAGACATGCTTAGTCTGCCTTCAAAAATAATATTTTCAAACATCTATCAACACAGATGCAGAATGCAGAGAGCAAGAGGGTGGCGGATGTGTTATTGGCCATGGAGGCTTGACTGAGTGAAGATTTACTGGGTCCTAATGCTGGTTTTGTTTCCCTTTGGCAACCCACCTTAGATTTTATAGTAGGGCTGAAAGATATATCATTATTGTATCTATATCGAGATATGAAGAGTCAAGATATTAATATCGAAAAAGCAACAACATAATATAGATTTTCCCTGTGCTCGCCCTGCATGTACAGCTCTGGAAGTTTCATTTTTACAATTGCCCTTGAATGCACTTGGCTTTCACCTAACCTGTAGTCATATTGTATCATATCAATATCAAGATATCTGGCATGAATATCGAGATATGACATTTTGGCCATATCGTTCAGCCATATTTTATATCAGGGAGAATAGGAATATTTCGAGAAATCAATTAATTTGTAAGATTTGGAGGGTAAAAATATAGTGTTTGGTGGGTATTCAAGAGCCCACATTGTGTTTCTTTTAGTTTTATATACCATCATGTCTCCTCCATGAGAGAGAGAGTACTTCTGTGAACAAGACTAAGGCCCCATCCACACAAGGACAAAATACTTAACAGTTTCAAAAACGATCGTCATAAAGATGAAGGCGTCTCAGAAAATGTGAGCGTCTACATGAATGCACTCCATACGCATGAAGACGCTGTAAAACACATGCCAGGGGTGCTGTAACGATATGATGGAAACAGACGAAAAAACAGTGGCCCATCCGCACTTGCGGCAAAAGTTGTAAACAGAGATTGTGATAAAGTGATCATAAAGTGCTGTAACGTGTCCTCGATTATTGTTTAACTCGGTGGTGATTGAGAAGGAGATTTTGCTGCAACAGGGATAGTAGGGTCACACGCTTCATTAGCACATATGCCACACCGCACGCCCCCATTGTTGTTGTCGTTGCCGTGTGTGGTGCATGCGTGTCAATGAAGATATGAAACCATGACGTAAACGTATCTGAAAAGTTGCGGAGAGCCAGTAATCACGGAGCTGCGTATACGGCATTTCAAAATCTTTCCACTCTGGAACCTGGTTTCAAAAATGATCATTTACAGACCCCCAAAACACCGTCTTCGTATGGATGATACGCAGATTCGGCAAAAAACGTATGCGTTTAGACTTCGGTTTGTCTTCGTGTGGATGGGGCCTAAAAGTTTGCAGCTCATTGGGTCACAGTAGCTAGCCTATTGCAGAGCGGAGACATTAGAATGAAGGCAGAGTTGTTGAAAATGTGGCACCAAGCAGTGCTAAACAGACCAGTCACCACAGAGTAGACCTGTTAACCAATCAGGTTGGACTGAGCCCACATGTGGAAAGGATCCTTAAAACTTCTTGAGCTCTCACAGGAAAGTCTCTGACAGAGAGAGTACAGCTGTTTCAGGGTTACTGTGTATGTGAAAATGACGTTTTTTTGATTGATTGTGAGCATGCTCTAGCAGTCATCAAGATGAACATGTGAACAAGAGTCAGGAAAAATGTGAGCTCCATTAAATACAATGTATTATCCTTTGTGCTTAATGACTCCATTTTCAGTGCCTTCTTTTTAGTTTGTTGTGCCATAGCAAGAAAATGATAGGACACACTCTTGGTGAGCAGACAGCACAAACAATAATTAAAGAGTAGAGGAAGCAATACTAGTGGACAAAAGGTAGAAAGGATCTAAACGTCTGTTTGATTAAAAGCAAGGGCTGGAACATCTAACCTTCCTGTGCAGCTGGATCTGCCTGATTCATGTCTGTGATCAGGCAGATCCAACTTGCAAAGCTCTGATCTACAATGACTGTGAGCTGCTCGAAGCAGCATAGACCAATCAGTGTCCTCTATGCTGCGTTCCTGCTGTAGGAAGACTGGATTTCTGAGTTCTGAATAGGAAAATTAATCTGGAATGCCCCCTAAAGTCAGAATTTCCTACTGGGAAGTCAAGGGATCCTCAGCACCCCCAAGTTGGCAATTGAAGATGGTCGCCCCCAGTGAAAATGGTTCTAAATCTTCTGTAATATTTCAATTATCAGCACTTCTGACTAGTGTTTGTTGCACTAAATTAACCGTATACATAGTACTGTGCAATATATAGAAATTCTACTATAGTGTTGTTTACATTCTTCATGTGGTATGTGGGAACTAAAAGGCAGGGCGTGCCTACAATGGCTGACAATAGCATGGTGGATCGACAAGTAATTTTCTCCAACTTTAATTGGGATGCTGATAACTTGGATATGACGTCATTCCCACCCCCCTCTTTCCAGTTCTGATTTAAATGGAACGCAGTGTTACAGCAGGAACTGACTGCTTGTGCAGGGATTAGCATAGATGCTAACAGCTATAGTGACATTTTCATCGGATCTGGACCACGGTTCTTTACAAAATAAAAACACTACAGACCTCTTCATAGAAATGATACTTCCAATCCACATATTTTGCAAAAGTTTGTTTTATAATTGTGGCTCACATGCTGCCCTTTGACCTGCGGCAATGTAGCCTACATCATCATCTGATTGAGTATGATTGACAGGACAACTGTCCAATCACCTGCCAGACTTACTTTGAAAGGTTCTGCCCATTCCCAAACACTTTCCCATGGACAGACACAGGGCATCTGTGTACATCTAGTTCTTCCTCACACAGAAAATCAATAATCAACAAAGATATCAGTAAAAAGTTGATTAAGAAGCAGAACTGAAAATAGCAGTGGTATTAAAATTACTTTAATTTTAATTCCTACACACCATCTTGTGATTGTTGAATAGAGCTCATTTTTAATTTTTGACAGATTTTTGACTCCACAATTATTTTTTTTGCTTTATTAGATTCTAAATGTAATCAAGGATTTTGAAGCTTAAAAATGAATGAATTATTGAATATATGACCTTGTTAGCACTGAAAATAAAACCAGAAAAAGATTTACTATCTTTCAAAATGTATTTATGAAGCAATTTTATACATATCTTTATGTATTTCTTATTCAACTGATTAACATTTTTAATGTAAAGAAAGTGGATACTGCTTCACTGTCTTGTTGCATTCCTCATACTTTGTTCAGCTTGATAAGGCAGCTATCTTATAGCTTAGTTAGCGACCATAATACACTTCCTGGCCAAAAAAAAGTCACCACCTGGATTAATCTCCAGCTGATTCAATGAGTAGCTTCTTATTTCTTAAACAACCATGTCAAAGACACATCCTGTGGTCGTGGAAAAGATGTTAGTCTGTTTAAGAAGGGTCAAATCATTGGCATGCATCAAGCAGAGAAAACATCTAAGGAGATTGCAAAAGCTACTAAAATTGGGTTAACAACTGTCCAACGCATTGTTAAAATCTGAAAGGATAGTGGAGAACCATCGTCTTCGAGGAATAAATGTGGTTGGAAAAAATCCTCACTCATTGTGATCAGCAAACACCTAATTTTTTGCCAAATCAAATCAAAGAAAAACAACAGTAGGACTCAGGGGTGTGTTTAATCATGAAAGTAAGAGCATTTCCACATGCACAATGTGAAGGAAACTCGAGGGATTGGGACTGAACAGCTGTGTAGCCTTAAGAAAACCACTAGTTAGTAAGGCTACTGGGAAAAAAAAGGCTTCATGTTGCTAGAGTGCATTAAGATTGGACTCTGGAGGACTGGAAGAAGGCCATGTGGTCTGATGAGTCCAGATTGACCCTGTTCCACAGTGATGGGCGAATCAGGGTAAGAAGAGCGGCAGGTGAAGTGATGCACTCATCATGCCCAGTGCCTACTGTACAAGCCTGTGGGGGCAGTGCTATGATCTGTAACAAATCTTGTAACATTGCAGAAGCTTGTTGAAACAATGCCAAAGCAAATGCGTGATGTAAAAAAGCGAAAGGCGGTCCAACGAAATATTTGAGTTTGTGACCTTTTTTTTTGTTGTTGTTGGCAACTCTTTTTTGGCCAGGCAGTGTATTTTAACAAGCCCGTCAATAATGTATGTAAACATAATGAGCTAATGTAACAACAATAGCATGCTCTTTTATGAAAAATACCTTAGCTATTATCTTGTGTTTTCAAGGTTCAGCAGAAAAAAAGTTTTCCAGGCTGCAGATTAACCAGTAAACAGTCAGCATTTAAGGAACCACTTTTAGTAAGCAGTCCACTGTCGCTGTTTCAGCTGCATTAGTCCATCACAGTCAACAACTTTTGTTGTTTACTTTGTGATATCTGCAGTTTGAAGCTCGCTCATATTTTGCAGTTACCTTTTTTTTTTCTGTATTACCCATGGGCAGCAGGTTGTGCCCATGCCTTATATCAAGAAGATTGCTAGTTTGAGCCCCTTGACCTTAGGTGTAAATGAGTGTGGGTGGATATCCATCTTTTCATGTGGCCCTGGAATAAACTTTTTCTAATTCTGATTCTGGAAAATGTCAGAATAGTGAGGAAAAAAAGTCAAGAATCTGACTGAGGTCTCAGGAAAAAGTTCTGAATTCTGTAATCAAAGTCAAAATGCTAAGAAAAAATGAAGACTTTTGTGTAATCGCCTTACCCACAGTAGGTGGTTAACAGATTATTTTTCTGTTGTCTTGTTACTTCAGTAATGACTTTCCCTACATGTAGCCATGCATATTAATTTGTACAAGTATGAACACAATCGTCATAAAACCACCCATACCTGTCAACAAAATTTTAGTATTCACCACTGCATGGAATAACTACAGAAGAGTATAAGGGCCTTTTTAGATGGAGAATTTAGGGGAAGTCTGGAGTAAAGTCGAAATGACGAGAATAAAGTCGAAATTACAAAATTAAAGTCAAAACAATGAGATTAAAGTAGAAATGTTGAGAATAAAGTTGAAATACAATTTCGTGATAAAAGTCAAAATGATGACTTCACAGTTAAAGTCATCAAAAAAAGTTGAAAGTCAAGAATAAAGTCGACATATGGTGTTTGTCAACTTTATTCTTGATATTTTGGCTTTTCCACCGACATTGTAATTTTTTCTTGACATTTCAACATTTTTCCTGGTATTTCGACTTTAATCTAAAATTTGTATTTTGACTTTATTCTCATCATTTTAACTTTTATCTCGAAATGTCGACCTCAATCAGTTTGTGTTGTGAATAAATTGGTAAAGGTGATGTGGCGGGCACTAGGACCCAGCCGCCTCCGGCACCATGCAGCAGCGCCGTGCCGCTGCGAGAGGAGGACCAGAAATCTGCAGCTCACAGAATGAAGAGATCAAAATGATGCTGCCTGCAAAAAGGGATTAAACGTAAGCAATCTGTCGTCAGCTGCGGTAAATCTGCGGCTCATTACTGCTCTACTTCTCTGTACGAATATTTTTCAATGACTTTATAACTGCGAATATCAGTGGGGGCTAGGTTTGCATTGTTGGGTGCTGCAAGCGAGCTAATGACAGATGCATCGTGCTCACTTTCTCTGTTGCATTGGACGAGAATTGCAGCGGATGCAGGCAGGCCTTTAATGCGAGCTGTTGTTTTTGTTTCTCCCCATCTGCCGGTCTAGTCTGGGCGAGGATCGGGCTGCTGCTGCTGTTGGTGGATATCGCAGATTTCGCCGCCGGGGTGTTGACACAGGAGACATGCCGTCGCTGAGCATCCGTGCCGTCGCTTGAATGACCATGATGAAGACCGAATCCACATCCAAGAGCACCAGCGGCTCTGGCTCCACGCTCAGGAGCCCATCCCCGCACAGAAACGCGTACGAGGCGGGGATGCAGGCCCTGAAGCCCGTCAAAGACAATGCAGCCAACGGGGACCTGCAAGAGGGCCCCCGAGGGCGCAGGTACGGCTCTAATGTGCACCGTATCAAAAACATGTTCCAGCAGATGCAGACCACATCCCCAGCCGACGCGGAGGGGGAGGACGTGGCCAAGAACGCGGACAAATCGGTGCGCCTCACCCTCCCCAGAGCTGGCAGCCTGAATGAAAACGTGGACCACAGCGCGCTCCTCAAGCTCGGATCCACCGTGTCCGAGCGCGTCAACAAGTTCGACACCAAGCCTGAAAATGGGCACCAGCGGGCCTCCTCGCCCAGCTACTCCAAGCTGCAGGAGACACGCCGCATCTTCGAGCAGCAGCAGGAGAGGCAGCAGCAGCAGGAGAAGCTGGCCACCACCAGGGTCCTCCTCAAGTCAGACAAGGCCTCAGGCTTCCAGGATGGCAGGCTGGATGTGGCTCGCTTCAATGGCAGCACAGAGTCTCTGGACAGCCTGGACACCAGTGATGCTGTGTCCCCTACAGTCAGCCAGCTCAGCGCAGTGTTTGAGCGTGCTGCAGAGCTCCGGAACAACCTCCACCGCCTCTCCTCCACCCCACCTCTGCCCTCCAGGGGGGTCAGCGCCAAGGTGGGTGTTTTGAACTCCAAAATAATCACAAAGAGGGCTTGTACCTTTGCAGCAGGCAACAGGGAGGATGAGCTCAGCAGTCAGAACGGGCAAGAGGGGCCTCAGAGGGGCCAAAGGGGGAGGATGACACCCCCATCTGAGGGCATCAACGGGGGTCGAAATGCCCAAACAGCCGAACATTATACCTCTGAGAAAAGAGAAAAGACAGTCGCAGATGCAGGCGTGGAAGCAAAATCTGAGGTCAAACCTGAGGAATATTCAAAGGAGCCTAAAAGCACATCACTGCAAGGTGACATATCAGTGGAGAATGGAGAAATTGAGAAGCAGAGCTCTCCAAAGGGGGGTGAGATGCACAGGCAAGAGGGGGAGACGGGTAAGGATGCAGAGGAGGAGGAAGACAGGACAGGGAGAGAGGAGCACTCAGGGCGGGACTCTGTGGATATCAGTACCTACAGTGCGGTGGGAGAGGACTTCGGAGGCAGCCAGGTGGACGAGGAGGAGGAGGATGATGAAGACGACCGCTACGAGCCAGAGTCCAGCTGTGTGGAGATATCTGGGCTGCCTACGGAGGAGGACCCGCCCCCCTCGAGGAAGATTCGCTTCAGCACAGACCCCATCAAGGTGAGAACATATGCAGAGTACATTTTAATGGAAGGTTACGATCCATTGATGATTAATGTGATGATTCAGTGCCATCAACATAAGGAGAAAACATGGAACAACAACAACATCTCTAAAAAGCCATGAAGGATATCAACATGAAGGGAGCAGACAGAGGCGGTTTACTACCAGGTGGTGGTGGGCTTTTGCCCGAGGCCTTGTTTAATGAGGAGCATCACAGGCAAAGGTGTGCATCAAATGTAAGGCATACATCCAAATGAATTTCAATGATTAAGATGGTGGTTTGGAACAGGGTGCCAGATTCCATTTAATGGCTTAAAAATAGTGTTTGACAGAAATCCCAGGGAGGCCCTTTGACTCCCCTACTTAGTTCAAGCTCCACTTTTTTTTTATTTTGATCATATTAGAGTACAGTAGATACATCTAGATGAAGATGATTAGGCCTCTTGGATACACCTAACTTGTTGTGCAGTGGTTCCCAACTTGTACCTTAAGAAGAGTTGAGGTCCCCCGAGCCGTACATGCGAAGGAAGTGAAGCAAAGCTGGGCAAAATCCACAATAATTTGAATTTTTACCAGTGATCAAATCAAAATAAAGGACCTACAAAGGTTGAGTGCAAAGACTGTAGCTAAAAATATATACCAATTGAGTTATTGTTGAAGTAAATATATGACAGCCAGTTTTATTCCAGTTCAAAGTTGTCAGGGCTTCATGCCACCCCAACCCACTTGAGACCCTCTCACATCCTCCTTGGGGAGACCCAGATTTAAAGATAAACAAAAGCAGTTCACATTGCAGGTCTCCAATAACGGCTTGACATGGCGGATAGCCACTCATTGTAAGGAATTTTGGGGTGGCCAGTTAGGTTTAACCACCCTGGTCACTCCAGGCTACCACCAGGTCAGCGTCATGAGAGCTAGGGAAGAGAATTTTTAAGATTTTACTGATACCAATGTTAGTGTCTGATTATCTGTTTAACATTTCCTGTAGATTTTCTGTGTGGACAGAAGTTGGCCTAATGTTAAACTTGTGTCACTCCTGGTATTCAACGCAAACCAAGACCGCTGACCAAGACAATGCAGGAGAATGGCTAGCTAGCAATGTAGTGTGTTGTGTGAAATATTTATCAAAATACATCTTGACTGGGATGCTGGTTAAGCAGAGTGGTTAACAACCATGTACATGCTTCTGCTTCGGGTCCGAATCCAGCCTGTGGCCAGTTAGCAGAGTGTTTTCCCCTACTCTCTCACCCCCTTTCACAAGCCTATCCACTGTCTCTCCGATCAACAAAGGCACAAAATGCCAAAAAATACATAAAAAAATACATTTTGACAGTTTAACTGGGCACATACCTCCATTATAACACGTTAAATTATCTTTTTGCTCAAAGTGCATTTTTAATTTCAACACAAATTAATACACACAGTCTGTGTTTATTATGTGTAACTATGTTTCGGTAGAATAAAATGACGCAGATTTATGAACTGGTAGATTTAGATTAAATTTTGGTTTATTAATGTTAACTTGCTCAATTATCAACACTAGCCAAATATAGATGGTAGCCTGTTACCCAAGTTAACACATTGTTATGCAGCTTTTCTAAAGTTCACCACAAAGGGTTTTTTTTTCACTGTACTCGTGGACATTTATATAAGGAAAGTAGGGGAGGTGTTTCTGGAAACACTTTGGATATCATATCAGTCTTCTTAGGGATGGATGGACTTTAAGTCTTCTCACCTCTATAAAAGTACACAAGTGGAAACGAGGTGCAAGACAGATGCTTAGTGTAGCACAGAGGATGGACATAAATGTCTGCTGGATCTGAATTGCATCTTATTTTGTTCTAGGTTCTGTAAATTCATTAAGTAACAAACCTTGTTTATCTATAAAATCCATGGAGTCTAACCACTTGTTCCAGTCTTAAGATCTGAGGAACCAAACTTGAAAGCATAAAATATTTTGGGCCGTCTGTATGCTTTATCATAAAACTCTGATCAACATTTGAGACATCAATAAGAAATTTTCCTGTCCATTCTTATCTAAATTAGAAACCAAATGAAAAATGAATCTACAGTGTGAGTAAATAGTCCTTTTATAGCTGTGAAAAATTGTTAAGGTGACAAATGAATGGCTGTGTTTACAGCATACAGTCTTCAAATTACACTGACAAAGCCCTTTAAGTAATTTCTTATCTGTTTTTAAGCTGGTATGTGTTTAATTTTTCCATCCAGTGTGTTGTGACTCTTGCTGAACCTGACCTTAAAGCTTATCTACTCTGACAGAGTCATAGCCAGCTCCTCTGTCAGCTGTTTTAATGAACTCACTCAGCTTCTGCCGGTGTCACAATGATGCTGACATTTTGATTTTACCCTGGCTTCAACACAGAGCTTTGCACATACACAGCCCTCCCTCCACAGTAGCCAGCTGCTAATGGATGGTCCGGCTGCATTCCTGCTGTGCAGCTGACACGGGCCCCTGAAAGAGCCCCGATGTAGATACTCATCTGAAAGACAGTGTGGGAGCTGCTGCCGCTGCTGCCACTGCTTCTGTAAATAATTGCCAGTGAAGAGGAACAAAGAGAGTAATTAGTCCTGCTTTTAGAGAGAGATGCTGAAAAAACACAGGGTCAGCAGAAGGGCACATCTTCGTATTTTTAAGCTGAATAACAAATGATTGTCACAATGGCAGAATTTCAAACTTCGATATACAAACCTCTTTGATACCATGACAAGACAAGCAGTCATAGACACCCATGACTGTTACTGCTATTTAGTGATTTTATGTAAATGATTTTCAAAACATCCATCAGACTCAGAAAAGATATGTCAATATTCCTTTTAACTAGAGATGCTAAAGCTTTCTATATTATAAAAACATACTGCACTGTAAATAGTTCTATTTTAATCCTGGAGGGATAGTGTTTTGTATTATGACACTGTTTACAAGCTTTATTTACCATAATAGTAAGAAAAACATAAAAAAAAACATTTTGTCAAGAAAACTCAGAACATATTGCGTCGCTGTCAGTATTCTAGTATATTCCAATAAAATCAATCTAGTTTATTTTTCTTTCTTTGAGTTACATATGTTGTAGGAAAAGTGCTATATAAATAAACTTGACTTGACTTCTTGCATAATTTTTAAAACAATTAAGTTATAAATTATAATTTAAGTTATAAAATAAAGAAAATATGCCATCAAACAATAGACAGTCACAAAAGACCTATAAATCACATAAAACATCCAAAATGAGCTTAAAAAAATAAATCAATAAAAACATGAGGACAGCGACCACATAAAGCAGACCATTTTTATTCCTTGGCTTTCGACCCTGCATGAGTCTCGGCTCCTGTTTTAGTGTTTTATGGTTTGTTTTTACTTATTGTTTCTACTGTTTTTAAATAAGTTTTTAAAAACATTGAAACAATTGTTTTAGTATTTATATCTGATTTATTTTATCCATTGTTTTTAATTAATTTCTGTCTGTTTTGTTTTGTCTATTTGTGTACAGCATTTTTTCAGCTGTGGTTGTCTTTAAAGTGCTTTATAAATAAAGAGTTGAGTTGAGTTGAGAAACCATATAACCCTCAAGCTGGGTTATATTTTAATACATTGTATTATATTTACCTCTGTCCTCTTCATGATAGAGAAAATTTTACTCGAGACATTTAAGTGAAGCAACATGACTTCTTCCTGTTCTACTGTTAACAGCTAGTAGCTGCCTGAAAAGCCTTATTCTCCCCTTACCCCTGAAAAGACCCACCACTGGGACATCCAACCACTGCTACATCGGGAATTTAAGCCCTTTGGCTGGAGTGGTAAGCTCGGTGCTGAGCATGGACTGTTAAATGAATACAGAACAAGGGCTGAACGATTTGAGAAAATAATCTAATTGCGATATTTTTCCCCAATATTGCAATTGCAATTTACTCTGCAATTGTTTTAATGTTCCTCATCTTAGGTATTCTTAAACAAACATGAGTAGTAGATCTTTTTATAGTAAAACCAATATGACATTAAATTAATCAAAGGATAAAAGATTTCAGAAAAAGTGGAGAAGTGAAGAACAGAAGCAAAATAGGTATGAAATAGTAAAAACTGGGTTAAAAAAGAACGGTAAGAAAGCGGAAAAAAAGTGAATAGGTGCAAAATAGGTATGAAATAGTAAAAACTGGGTTAAAAAAGAACGGTAAGAAAGCGGAAAAAAAGTGAATAGGTGCAAAATAGGTATGAAATTGCAAAAAAAAAGGCAAAAAAATTCAAAAGTAACGAAGGAAAATTGACTATAGCAGCAAAATTGGGATTCAATTTCAAAAACCATGTAAAAATTCCAAACATGGTCTGACAGTGGCCAAAAAAAGAAACTACATCACAATGCCAAAAATGTTCAACACATTTTGGGTGAAAAATATTGCACTGTCTGCGATTTGAAAATTGCAACAAGCCATATTGCGATTTAATCTAATTTGCAATTAATTGTTCAGCCCTATACAGAACCTTTGAAAACGGTGCTGAACTACGCCGAATTGATCAATTATCACAGAGTAGACGAGTCAGCTTGTCGGAGCAGACTTGGCACTCATGGGGAAGGGGGCGTTACCCCAAACTTTCTCTGGGTTCAAGGCTGTTGTGTCACAGCTGCTCTGTGGTTTGACTCCACTCCCCGCTGCCCATCAACACCCACAAGAAATGTATTTAGTGTGCAGGGATAAATTATTGTTCCAAAATCAAGCTAAGCTAGATGGGTAGAATAAAGGGTGTAATTGCTTGGATTTGTCTTTTTGTGCATTTGCTTTACTCTTTACCAACAATCAGAAGGTTTACGGTTCAAGCCCGGTTCTGTCTGTCACAAACTGATGCATCTTTGGGCAGGACACTAAGTTAACCAAGTTGCTTCTGCCACTGCTTCAGTGGGGTATATAAATGGGTGTGAATGTGTTAACAAATACTTGTGGACAACTAACAGCAAAGCTCTTGGAGTTGTAGTTGTTGTAGAAACTCATTTGGAGGAGGCAGATGGACTAGAAAGGCACTTTATAAGCTCAAGTCCATTTGCTCTGCTGCTTATGTACAGTGTATTTCAGACTATAAAACCCTCCTTATCTCGATAATCGGTGTTGTCAATCTACACAGAAATGCAAAGATCTTCAGTCAAAGCTTCAACTGAAAAAGAGAGACCACTGCCGTGACTTGAAACCACTGAATGACTTTTCCTTTCATTTGGAAATGCGGGTGGAACTGGCAGGAAAAAACCTTTTCCCCTTGCCAGCTTCGTCCACCTTTCTCAGTTGTCAAAGTATTTGTGGATTAAAGACAGTGCAGGAGTCTGTTTGCAGTTTTTGTCAACTGAAAGCAATGAATGGCCCAGTATTGATTGTATAGGACTTAGATTTAAGTGTGTGTGTGGCATCAAACAGGTAACAATATAAGTTAATCACCACTAATAATTTAAACAAGGCAAGGTATTTAGTCTTCACACTTATAGATTGTCTTATGATTAATAAATGTGTTACCGTTTGGAGTTCTCTGGTGGCTCAATCAACATCAGTATGAACTACATCTAAACAAATGTATCACTAACCGTATACCTTGTTAAAAAGGAAAGTTGATGTATCTTAAAAACATGATGTATTTCCCAGCTCTAGTCAGTGGAAGGTGTATGGGCTGCTGCGAGGAATGGAGAGTGTTTTGTGTGTTGAAAAAAAAGAGCGAGGAAGTGAGAGAAGAGACTGTGATGTGTTCTCGGTCCAGCAAGATAAAAGAGGAGTAGAGACAAGGAGAAGGAGGAGTTGATTTAAAGTGTCTCTGTGTGTCTGGGGGTGGTGTAATGATCTCGAGAGGAGCATCAGATCTTAGCCGGCTCGGCTCAGACTCTCTGCCCAGCTCTGCCTCGAGGTCTGAAGCGTACAGAGACTCTGGCAGCTGAAGTGGGCACTGACACTGCACATAAAACACACATTCCCTCACGCAGAAAGCCATCTCAGTAACTAAAGGCTCCTGTCCCTTATCATGACCAGTCATGGAGAAAGTTGTTCTTGCTCTTGCCTCATGGCTGCACATTGGCAAGTCACAAGAGCTAGATATTCAAAACGTATGCGTCTAATAAGAAATCAAGCTGGCAGGCCATAACATAAAGGGCTGAGAATATTAGGGGGATTTTTTTTCTCAGCTTAAAGGGCAACTTCAGTATTTTTCAACCTGGGTCCTATTGCCCCAAGTGTATGTGTGTATACGATTGACGGGTACAACTCGTTTTAAAATTGGCTCAGTATCAAGGGAGCGGATGCAGCCGGCAGCCGCGAAGCTAGATAGGGGGGCAACTGCATCCCGTATAAGTTTGAGCATTAGTGTTTATTTCGCCACAGACCGGTTGGGATCGCCGGTGCTAGCTCTCTAATTAGCATTGTAAGCATTGCGTTTTGCTTCACGTCCTCTGACCTGTGTGATGTCATATCCTGTGAGCTTGTTGCCGGAAGAAAACAGAGGAGCCATGCAGTGCGCCGATCATAGTGGAGCTGCTTATCCCGGAGGACAGTTGAAAGTTTTACTGCATCGGTATCATGGCTGAATATTTACCAGATTTCGAGAGTGAAGGAGAGGCTTTTCATTACGGCGGCCACCCGCATCTATTTTGGGCAGAGGATACGGAGGGGGAGGTGCTACAAAATCAAGAGGTAACGAGGGCAGCAACAGAGGGGCAACAAGCAGACGAGGGTGAAGCAGCGGCGGCACGAACGCGAATTTCTGAGGACTGGTGGTGCTCCTGTGGTTGCTGTGACTCTATGCCCACAGAGGAAGAATGTCTGTGTTGCAACGAGTGGGACCTGTCGCCCAATATTCGTGGTCTCGATGTGTCGTGGGATGATACAGAAAGTACCCGACGCTGTGTAACTACATTAGAGGATCTCCCCCCTCTGATCAACAGGGCAGTGCTGGATACCTTTTTTCATGTACCCAAAATAAATTGGAGGAGGCGACCAAAACCACAGGGACCAAATGGTCAACTATCCATGAAGTAAGTATAACTAATATGTCTTTATGCATACAATACGTATAAGTATTGTATGTATTGTGTAAGTGTTTATTTCGCCACAGACCGGTTGCGATCGCCGGTGCTAGCTCTCTAATTAGCATTGTAACACGGTAGGCCACAAGTCTGTACTGGCTGGACGAGAGGAAAAAGTGAAGAGGATTTAGGTCAACAGTAAATGTGTGTGTCAGAGACAAATCTAGAGCGTTCGTGCCGCCGCTGCTTCACCCTCGTCTGCTCGTTGGCCCTCTGTTGCTATCCTCGTTAGCTCTTGAGTTTGTAGCAGCTCCTCGTCCGTATACTCTGCCTCAAATAAATACGGGTGGCCGTCGTAATGAAAAGGTTCGTCTTCACTCTCGAAATCTGGTAAATATTCAGCCATGATACCGATGCAGTGAAACTTTCAACTGTCCTTCGGGATAAGCAGCTCCACTATGATCGGCGCGCTGCATGGCTCCTCTGTTTTCTTCCAGCAGCTCACAGGAGATGACATCACACAAAAAAGAAACCATCCAATGAATTAGTTTAGTAAAAGACCCGCTAACTAGAGCTGACAACTAATTGAACAAATAATCAACATTGAATTATCCCATAGAATTGGAAGTTGACCATGACGCTTATAGATGAAACTGCCAATCATAAGTTAGAAATAGCAATAGAAACCTGCAAGTCTGCATTTTATGTTCTTCCATTATAAGAACAGTGTTGTACATTCCCTGAATAAAAGCTTCATGTGCGTCATCCATAAAGTTGAACTGAAAGTTATGTCCTCTAAAGATGAGGAAGTTCATGACTGAAACATTTAACACAAAGTCAGTTTTATGGATGCAGTTTCTGGACTGGACAATTTGGATCATATGAGGAACACAAAACATTTTGTAGTTTTTTTACAATCCTGGAAGTCATAGTCAAAACTTTTTTTTGTTGTGTTCTCTCTGTTTTTATCACAAAGCCTGTTGTGTTTGGAAAGGAGAGAACCAATGCAGAAAATGTATGTACTGTCAAAAACCTCAAACGCAGTTCTAAGTTTGTATATTTAAATGCGCAGTTAAAGATTAACTGAACACCAAAATCCTAATTTCCAGATACAAAGTTGTATATATGGTAAGTTGTGTTGCTAATTGGTTATGGTCTTCTGTGTTTTAGTCTAAAGTATTGAAATTCTTCCTACCATGTGAGCGATGTGCCTAATGGCTGCTCTCTGCAGACTGAAACTAGCTACTACAGCTAAACATTCCTGTTGGCTGATTAAGAACCTTTTGACGTGTGGTGACAACCACCATCACTTTTGAGCTTCATACTCATTTTTTTACATGACTGTTGTTCTAAGTAGTAAGAAAGTTTCCAAGCAGCAGTGGACTTAACCAATCAGAGATGTTGTAGTGGCACTTTAATACTGCTATCACACTAAAATTAGCAGGTTCACACGAGTTTTTCCAAAGACCCGCTAACTAGAGCTGGACAACTAATTGAAAAATAATCAACATTGACATTTAGACCCTATAATTGAAGTTATTTTACTCATGACGTTTATTTTGATTATTTTCCCTGAGTAAGTCACGTGACCACGCCCCTTCCATATAGTCTGCGTTCACTTTCGCCAAGAGCAAAGGACGCGGCACCAACACTGAGGAGACAAGTGCCAATCTATCAGAAGGCCTAGAAGCCAAGAAAAATACCACCTCCACTGTTTGGGCACATTTTGGATTCTGTGCAGTGGACATCAAGCAGAAAGAAGTTAAGTATAATAAATACTGCAGGAAAACCGTGTCGACGGCCATGGATATCATCACTAATTTGTTCCAGCATAGAATAAAATAATCGTTCATTAATCATTATCAAGATAAGAGCTTCAGTTAATATTGATATTGAGATTAGGTAATATCGCCCAGCCCTACCACTAACACAGCAAGTGACTTCTCCCACTGCCAGTAGACCTGGGTTTAACCGTCAGCAGACGAGCTGCCTGGCTGTTTGTTGTCCTCTGCAGCATCAAGCGGATGTCATCCTGTTGATGACATCATCAGTGTGACAAAGCCCCTCCATGTAAACAATGGAAAGGTGCATGGAGGCCGTGGACATGGTTTTCTTTACTTTGTACTTTTTTCCTTCTTTAAAAATGTTTAAAAAAAACGCTGCACTGATTATATAAAGGTGGATGGAATTAGTTCCTAAGGCGGCATAGAGTCACGTGACTTACAGATGGAGGGGGCGGGCGTGATGTTAAGCCGCGGGGACGTCACGCCGACGTCTGTAAATTAGGGAGTGGACCTGGGTGTGATGTTCCCACTGAAGCCGATCGGAGGCGAACCGATTAAAACCCGGGTCGCTTGCTGGGTCAGATGTGGATTGAAATGCGATTAAACCTTTCAAATAGCCCACAGGAGTCGATTGTTACCGGGTTTAAGCGGGTGTTTTGGCCAGTCTGAAAGGGGTATAAGATTGTATTAGAGTAGATTATTTGATCAAAACCATGAATGAACCGCTACTCTCCAAAATCCATGGTATTAGTAGGCTGTTCTATGTCCAGGTAACAAGGGTTGACTTTGCCTTCTCTGTTTTCCTTGTAGGCAGTTTAAATAGCTGTTTATGCTTCACATTTTTCACCAATTACGGAAGGATCACCCAGAAACAATGAAAACATAGTCAAGAAATCATATCCTACCACTAACAGCAGGAAATAGTTTCCTTGAATACAGGAGAGCACATTTCACCTCTGGCAATGTTGTCTACAAAGGAACATCAGAAGTCAAACCTTTTCTTGATCTTATTGGTGAGTGAAGTTGCTTGATGAACACAGTGCTCACTCAGAAGTTGAACCGTTTTCAGCCCCAGCTATGACATTTTTTAATTTTCAGGATAGATGCCCCTCAGCTGAAACTCTGTTTAAGTTTGTCTTAAAGTTTAGCAGTAGGTGTAGCTTGATCAGAAAGTTCAACAGGGTGATTGTCAGCTGAGGTGCACTGAGTTTTCTGACACATTTCTGTCAGAACCATCATTCACTTCTTCAGCAATTTGAGCAACAGTATCTCGGCCTGTTGCATCAGACCTCACAGACCAGTCTTTGCTTCCCACCTGCATCAGTGAGCCTTAATGACCCTGTAACCAGCTCACCACTGTTCCTTCCTTAGACCACTTTTGATAGATACTGACCAACGCAGACCAAGAACACCCCACAAGAGCTTCCATCACAATCTAGCACTTGTCAGATCCCCTCAGATCCTTCACTTTCCCATTTCCCTGTGTCTGACACGTGAAATTTGAGGACAAAATATTCTCTTGCTGCCTTATATATCCCACCCACTGACAGGTGCCATAATGAGGAGATGATCAGTGTTATTCACTCCACTTGTCAGTTCTCAAAGTGTTATCCCTGATCAGCTTTAGTATACGAACAACAGAGAATAAGCAATTCTGTGTGAAGGTATGTCAGACACTTTTATAGGCGGTAATATTCCCCTTTCTAGAAGATACAAATGGAGCCTGTCAGCTAACAGATTGTCAAATAGTGGCAACATGACCAGTTTTACAGCTTTGTTAATTTTGTACACACTAGCCATGTTCAGATTAAAATGTTCTAAATTTACTGCTTACATGAAAACATACTGATCATGGAGTGACAGATCAAACATGCAATCAGACTAAAAGCATCGAGCATGCTAAGGTCTAGACCAGGGGTGGGCAATTTGAATTACCAAGGTGCCACATAAAACTGTTTATCCCAGCCTGAGCGCCACATTGTTACAATTTTTAGAAAACTCTTGATGGGGAAAATATTTGCTAAACAAAATATGAGAATATAAAGCTGTCATAAAAATAGTAAACCTATATTCATTTATTACAACACAAACACAAGTTATGATGCATAGTTAAATGAACTTGACATAGAATTTCCATCTAATTAAGCTCATGTAAATGGAATAAAAGCCAAAGAGCTGTTTTCAAATTAATGAAATAAGAGTTTTCCAATTTTTCAATTACACATTTTACTGCTGCCATTTTCTAAATATGGTAATTAGTGATGCTATATATAATGTTTAATCCTTCGCTAAAAGAGATTAAGAGGCACAATTATAGCAAAGTAAGTTCTTCAATAACTTGCAAAAGCCAATGAAAAAATGTCAATTTAGATTATATAGAATTATTTCTATGAGATATTTGAGTTTACTTCATATTTACAATTGCTGATTTTTGGAAATGACTGGCGGGCCACATTTAGTGAGATGGAGAGCCACCAATTGCCCATCCTGGTCTAGACTTGGACATGGCAAAAGGAGCGACTCTACTTTACTCTTAAAATAACTAAAAAGTGCTAAAACTTGTTAAAAAATATTTCTGTTCATCATTATTTCTTTGTAGAAACAGTACCGTGGAGCTATATCAACCACATGAAAAAGACATACATGATTCTCTTTATTAGAGCTTGTTGACAAAAGTTTCCTTCAGGAGGCCAAATTCAATAAAAATGTGGTTCCACGGTGTGATTAATACTCTGTGAGTATTTCAGTTTGTCTTTATATGAGAACTAAACACACCTCCTCTGTTCTAAACAAACACCTCCATCGTCACGGAGGGACGGAGAATTCATCCCCCTGCTGCTGTCAGTGACTCTGGATGTCTTTACTTTCTGTTCTGAAATGAACCCATATTGTGTTACACAAACATTTTTTTCCTACTCTCTTCAGAGAAAATAAAATGCTGAATAAAAAGACAGAAGGCAGAGAAAATGCTCTGTAGCTGCCGAAGCAGTATGTAGCAGGACCAGACCAACTGTAGAGTCACACCAGTGGGACCGTAGAGTTGGGCACACCCCTCTCCTCAGCTGCGCATGTGTGGGCAGCTGAGCAGAGAGGAGAGGAGGGGGAGTGAATCACATTGGCATACACTTCCCTTCTCATTCAGAATGAAGTTTCTTTCCAAATAAGTCTTTTCCAAAACAGAATCTTCCTGCAGGATGTGTTTTTATTCTGAAAAAGCATTTGTTCTTATTACTTTTGTCTATGTAAACATGGCCACTCTGTGTTTTGCCTTTTCCCCACATGTTCAGTAACTAAGTGGCACTACATTCTGCTTTTGTCAAC
Source organism: Scarus forsteni (assembly GCA_036419115.1). Taxonomy (NCBI): domain Eukaryota; kingdom Metazoa; phylum Chordata; class Actinopteri; order Labriformes; family Labridae; genus Scarus; species Scarus forsteni. The sequence continues at coordinate 12,175,025 of JAZDUH010000518.1, forward strand.
AACAGTCTGTCGAAGGCCTAAACACACAGGGTACCTGCAAGAATGGATTCACGCGGTATGTCTAATGCACTGGCCTGTGTGGTCCAATATTTCCTTCATATTGACTTTAACAGCTGCTCAAGTGGTGTTTTAACTGGTGATCTGCTTGTTAAAAGTCTAAGATGATCCTAAAAAGGTGCAGTGTTTCTCACATGGTAATATATAGCTAAGGCACCCTGGAATCCTAACTACTGTAGAGAAAGGATAACAAAAAAATGAAAAGAAAAGATTGAAAGCCTCCTGCGTGCCTCCCATATGAAATTCAACAACTATGTGGTGGTTGGATATGTCATTGTGCAATCTAATCTGAGTTGCAAATTGTATATACCACCAGGAGTGCCACCTCACATCAGAATTCTGACTGAGGAAGCCTGAAGCCTTCATGCCCAGGTACATCAGTTTATAACTGAAACAAGCTTTACTCAGGTGTGACATTATTCTCTCAGCTCTCAGCTCTGAGGTCAATGGAAAGCTCCAGTAGCAACACTTAGGGGCCGTTTACATGGAAACTCCTGACTTGAAGACGCAAAGATTCTTCCTTTCCGTTTTTGAATTCTTCTGCGTTTACATGACAACGCTCGGAGACGAGTTAATCCCCTGTAAATCCGCTGTAGTGTGCATGCCGGCTCAGTAGATGGCGGTGTAGGTCTGCAGAGATGCAGCGCTGCTACAACACACGAACGAAGAAGAAAACCTTTCACAAACAACAATGGCGAACAGACGCACAGAGAAGCAGGAGTTTCTTTTTTGGACAACAGATCAGTTCGGACAACAAATCTGTCTGGATAGTTTTTCCTGGATAACAAACCGAGCACGGGAAGACGCTCAAACGTTACTCGGCGGACGGAGGAAGCTGCTGTTGTTCCTGGCGCAGCCTCCATGTGAAAGAGTACTGCGCATGCGGTGACGTCAGCGTTTCCCCCTGAAACGCTCTGCTCAGTGTTTACACGAGGCCGGATGGAGGAGCGGTTTCAAAAGTTTTCGTTTTCGGTGGAAACGCAACGTGGTCTCATCTAAACGGAAGGCCAAAACGCAACGAAATGTTTGCGGAATCGACCATTTTCGGCGTCATGTAAACGGCCCCTCAGACTTTCTGTTAAATGACCATAATGGGTGGTTGGCAAGCAGCAATCTGTATTCAGTTGCACAAACATAAGCTAATTGTCATCAGCAGTACATTTCATACATACACTCCACTGTAGTATTGTTTGAATACAGAATGAATTATATCTCCAGGTCTGTGTTGGTGATGAAGGAAAGCAGAAAATAGGACATATTTTACAGTCAATATTAAGGCTGGGCAGTTTTTACCTTATCTCAATATCACAATAAATTTATGCTCTTACCTCGATTGTGGTTAATGAATGGTTATTTTATGCTATGCTGGAACAAATTAGTGGTAATACTGATGATCATCAACACGGTCTCCCTACAGTATTCACTCTTAACTTCTTTCTGCTCATAGTCCTCTGCACAGAATCTGAAATGTGCCCAAACAGCGGAGACAGTAGTTTTCTTGGCTACAACGTCCCCTGATAGGTTGGCGCTTGTCTCCTCCATGTTGGTGGCGCGTCTATCGCTCTTGGCGAAAGTGAACGTAGAGTGTGTGGAAGGGGTGCGGTCATGTGACTTGCACGGAAAATAATCAAAATAATCGACATGAGTGAAATCACTTCGATTACAGGGTCTACATGTTGATTCTAATTATTTATTAGAATCAAATAAATTGCCCAGCCCTAGTCTATTATTCTAGTCCATTTAGACTCTATGGAGCGTTTCACTTCTTAAGCCTCACTTTTTTAGACTTGCTTTTACATGATGCTTTTTATTATTGTTTAAATACTTGTATTTTAACCTTGTATTTCATTTTTTCAACTACATACTTATTTTACAATTACTTATTCAACTCTTTGTAATCCCTACTATACTCCCCTCGCTGGTTGCTCATCATTTTTGTAATGTTTTTATCATCTTTTCATGCCCTTTGTTTTCTAACCTGTACTCTACTCTATCTACCCTTTTCTTTCAATTTTCCTGATGTGGTATCAAGTATCAACTGTCCCCAGTTATCTATTGGCCCTTTTCCACTAGTGCGCCTTGGCCCTACTCTACTCAGCCCTACTCGATTTGCAGCGTGTTTCCACTAGCCTGGTACCTCCTAAAACAAGCTAGTTTTAGTACCTACTCCGCTCTGGTTCCAAGCGAGCTGAGTCGATACTAAAAAACATGACGTCACCGACTGCCAGCTACTGATTGATCAGACAATGTTGTCATGGATGAGTAATGAGCGCGACGACCTAACATGCTAGCGGTAGCTACTATTAGCTTACCCTCATATGTCTTTTCTTTGCAGCTCGATTGCTCTCGTGCTCGGCTTCATTCTGTTGCATAGCTTCCAAAACTCTCCTGTGCTTCTCATGGGGTATTTCTTCTTGCCACCGGCAGCCTTCTTCTGATTTCCTTTTTTACTTGGTTTGTGACAAAAAGCCACAGATTGTTGTGTCGTGCTCAAAATGACGTCATCACAGTGCCGCTCAGCTGTTTACAGCGACACTGCACCCCGTTGGGCAGGAAACTGAGGCTGATGGAAAAGCAGCACAAGGCGAGTAGAGTAGAGCCGGGTAGAGTCGAGTAGAGTAGAGTAGGGCTAATGGAAAGGTCCATTTGTATCCATCTACATTTACCTTCTTTTCTAACTTCGCTCATGTGTACATGTTGGCATTTTAGCCTGTGCCATTGCAGTTTATCCCTATAGTACATATTTTCTTTCCTTTTTTGCTTTATTTTACATGAAGTTCTGTACCTTTTCATTTGACTCTTTGGTTTCTCATAAACCTGATAGTTGATTATTTTACCCAGAGTTCTTCTTTTTCTGCTTTTGTTTTGAAGGTTAGAGTAGTTCGTAAACATCTGGTTCTGTTCTTGTCCAAAGAGGAGACTCCAAATGTCATGGCCTATTAGACTTACTGAGACTGTAGCTCTGCTATAGATCACTTAACTCGGTTATTAGCACATTGTTTCAGGTTGCTTATAGCCTAGTGGTCATGTTAGTGACGCATACCTCAAGAGGATGTTTTTGCTAAAGGAGGCCTGGGTTTAATCCGGCCCAGAGTCTCTTTCTGGCATGTCATTCCCCACTCTCCCCACTCTCTTTCTCTTTGTTTACCAAGTCTATCCCTGTCATCTCAAATAAAGGCACAAAAATCTCCCCCCAAAAACATAATAAACATGAATTCCTCCAAATTCCTTTGCAGAAATAGTTTTCAGTTGTTATGGGGCTCAGATGTTTTTTATGAAAGAGACAAAAGCAGGCAATGGAGTGTTTCAGTGTTAGCTTAACGCAACAAGGAACATTTAAAGCCACGATATACTGAGACCTGAGCACAGGGGGCACCTAAGAAAACATCTTTCTCTGATATTCTGCACAAATATGAGCTGAGTATTGCATCATAGCCTTTTTAGGGAAAGAAGGGGGAACTGAAACAAACATGCATTTGAATGCAATACTGCTGCAGTATGAGACTGTGGTGTAAATCTTGACTCATATCCCCCACTTCTGTATTTACCATGATTGTTTAGGCCTTAAGGCATTTAGATAAATGGTTTTGGTTTAAGAAGAAATTCAATTTTTAGAGGTGATAATGTCCAAAAATTAAAAACAGCTCTCTAGCTTTACATGAAGAAAGTATCACAAGATTATATAAACATAAATGCTTGTGGTGATAAATACAGAGCAGCAGATATTTCCATTCTTTTTCTTTACAGGCCTCAAGGATAAACAGCATGTGCTATTGTAGACATTCAACAACGCACCCAGTTAGATCACATCTAATACCATAGTACTGCAAATAATGCCCCAAAATATGTATTTTGATTGCCTTAGAGTGATACAATGCAGAAAATCCACACAGACTTGATGGAAGCAAACTGCCTCACTACGCTGAAAATCCCATTAATCCCACATAAATAATGCCTGAGCTTTGTGAGTCTATCATGGAATTGTAATTCAGGAAAAAAAGGACAAAAACATACTTCTATTACATTATTTTATCCTCATGAGATCAAAGCTGGATCATAGCAGGGAGCATTATGTGTTCTGTAACAGAGAACTCATAACCAGAAGGCCTAAATAAAAAGACAGAATTTGGATGTGACCCTGCAGCCGTCATCGCAGAATGACCTCCTATGGCGTCCTTTCACACTGTATCAGAGCAGCCTTTGTTATGGAGATTGATGCCAGGGTGGATGAGAGTAAAAGAGGAGGGGAGGGGGGTGTTGAGGTCAAATGGGAGGGGCGTCATTATGCAGCTCAAATGTCATGCGAGTGTGTAAATGATGGCTGTAGAGTAGGGCTGGGTGATAAGTTTCTATATCAAGGTTTTAAAGGCTAAAATGTAGTTTCGAATGCTACTTTTAAATAAGCTGTACGGTATGATTTGTATTTAAGTTTATGTTTGGGGTGCTGGTTTGGTGGAGCAGCTAGTGACCAGTTACGTCCCATATACATGCTTCTGTCAGCCCAGGTTCTAATCCAGCCTGTGGCCTGTTTGCAGAATTTGTACCCCTACTGTCTCACCCCCTTCACAAGCCTATCAATAAAGGCATAAAATGCCCCAAAAATAAATAAAAAAATAAATAAGAGTTTGTGTTCATTTAAAATAGGTGTCAGGCGAAAGGTTTACTGTAAGAGCCCCAAACTGTTAGAAGAATGCTGATCACAAGATAATGTATATAAAATGTCGTTGGATTGCTAATTTTATTTATTTATTTATTTAAATTTTAAATAAGGAGCATTGTAATATGAGTAAAAATCAAACATTCATACCAAATTCCTACTGTGACAACAAAACAGAAGTCCTAAACATCTAAAATTAGGTAATGTATTTCTTTAAATTGTCAGAAACTACAGGTACACTCCCTTACACTGCAGAAGCTGCACAATATGTAGCATTTGGAAAAGTAGAAAGGACTTGTAAGAAGCGAGTTTCTCTTGTCAGTGTGACCCACATTCCCAGATGCTACCTCGTACTTCTGCAATCTAAAACTCTACAGGAGTCTACCTGTTATTTTTGACTGTTAAAGGCCCTAAAATACCTAAAGTATTATGGTTAGATTTATACTTGTATTTAGGGATGGTAATCCAAAAACAATTTCCTTTTCAGTTCCTTCCACAAGAATGTCAGGCTCTCCGCAGAGGCAGTCCACAGAAACGATAACGGAGAAGTCAAAGATGTGATTTTGGAAGATAGGAGACAGAGATAGTCAAAACTGTGACTTATTTAAAACAAAATTCTAAACATCTAACGTCTGTCATTTGCAAGCAAAGATGTAAACACTTGCACCTTAATTAACAGCATTAAAAATCATGAGGGTGATGTGTTTGGCATTTTTTATGCTGGAAACTTTGCAGGACAACTTCTCCCACACAGAAAATCCACAAGAATAGTTAAGAGAATGATTAAGAAGTGGATTAATACGCAGAGATGAGAATAGAATTGGTATAGATAAAATCTGATGTATGACTATAAATAACAGATTAATAATATTTAATTTTTACAATAATAATGAAAGTTTAGGAAATTATGGTATTGTTCAGTTTAGATGTGTTCTATCAGTTTGTTTGCTAAATCTGACACCTTAATATTATTAAAAAAATAGGGGTATTTTTATGTCAAGTGCTTTTTTAGCATGGCATTCTTTGTGTTTTGCAATAAGTGTTTACAGGCGTTGTGTAGTCTGTAAAAAAGTACATATATGTCTAACCTTTCAATAGGAACTGTTTCAACCAAACCTATTTCTCCTTTCTTAAGTCGTATGCTAATTTCTGAACTCTCTTGCTGATCCTTGCGTCAACAAGTAGCTTGCAGTTTCTGCTGCATTCATTTAAATACCATCCAATGGAAACTGTCTGTCAGGCTTTTGACTAAAAATGGTTTCACTTTTGGGGCTTTTCGGACACTCCCCCTCACACAAGTCACAAGCCACAGGCCAAAACTAGATGGTCTAAAAGAATTGTTTCCTGATCTGCAAGTGTTGCTTGAGCTTCTTTAATTTCAAAATTCTATACTCAAAAGCAAAAAGTTCTCCATTTTTGTCATCATTGTATCAAACAGTTAGTTACTGTGTGACTTTTACCAAAAACATTTCAGTGTAATTGCCATTCCTCGTTAGTTTGTTGAAATGACACTAAGATATACATACCTATATATCTTTATTTTGCCACTCAGCTAAAATCAGGATATGATTTCTGGTTCCTATCACCCAGCCCTACTGTGTCAGCCTGTCACTCTGCCAAACAGGATGTGTTCATTTTTAGAGCCTTATTCCCCTCGGTGCAACAGCTCTGCTTTCGGGTACAATTAAGTCTTGTCATAGGGATGGCAGTTGGATGTCATGGTTCATGTCTGGCTTTGTCCCCATTTTACAAGAAGTGCTGCTCTCTGTCTGTCTGTCTGTCTGTCTGTCTCTCCTCTAACTATAACTGTCAGAAATAGCAGCTCTGCTCTGGGTGGAGTTCACACTAGTCCCCTTTGTTTGCTCCTCCTAACACTCCTTCCCTTCTCTCCTTCTTTGCTCCCTTTTGCTCTTTGTCACCAGTCTCCTACTGGTAGTAAAAATAGCAGCATTGTTATCGTCACAGACTCGCCTCGCTTTTGCAGGGCCGCCTGCCTCCCCGTCGAACACAGGAAGCTGCCTCTCATGTCTTATTTATTTGTTTAGCTTGTTTGTTTTGGCTTCTTGAGATATCACTCCGCATCCACACCGTAGTTTATTATGGAGCCCACCGGCATGTTGTGTTTCTTAATTATTTATCCCCTTGCTTGAAGGAGCAATTTCTAAAACAAAAAGGAGGCACTCTCGGCTGCATTTGCACTCTTTCTCTCAAAAGTAGATCAAGTAATTATTTTCCATGCACCACAGTTACCCTGTGCACTTCTCACCTCACTCACTGTAACACTTTTAATCCTCTCGACGCTACACACACATACACACTCACACACACTCACTCACACACTTCTTCGTGGGTTTTCTGCTGCCTACGCAACACTGACAGAACAACAGTCCTGCCAAGCTGCAGAATGAAACACCTATGATTTTCTCTGAAACAGTATGATGGTCTTCACAAGAGCAGAATTGAATTTTTGATGCAGTAATAATTCAATACCAGGACATTTGAACTGGGGCTCCAAACAGTGCTGGGCTGTATGAACAAAAATATTGGCCCATTTCCTTCGTTGAAAATTGCAGTCAGTGTAAGACATACTTCTGAAATTGTTAAAAATTTGTTTGCATAATTTCTGGAATCTGAGTTTGTCAAAGAATTCCTGTGCTCTTGAATACCGTGTGTTTTAATATGATATAAAGCTCCGTATTATAATTAATATTGATACCATTAGGTGAAGGAGCTTCATGGTCTTTGGCCATATTTCTTGTCATTGAAAGAGAGATTTTTCTAAGTTTAAACACAAAGACGTACAAAAATGGCAACGAGCAAGAGCTTCCCTCACTCATTGATAAGTGCAAATCAAGGTTATAATATACTCAACAAAAATATAAACGCAACACTTTTGTTTTTGCTCCCATTTTTCATGAGATGGACTTAAAGATCTAAAATTCATTCCAGATAAACAATATTACCATTTCTTTCAAATGTTGTTCACAAATCTGTCTAAATGTTTGATAGTGAGCACTTCTGCTTTGCAGAGATAATCCATCCCACCTCACAGGTGTGTCACATCAAGATGCTCATCAGACACCATGATTAGTGCACAGGTGTACCTTAGACTGTCCACAATAAAAGGCCACTCTGAAATGTGCAGTTTTGTATCACAGCAAAATGCCACAGATGTCGCAAGCATTGAGGGAGCGTGCAATTGGCATGCTGACCAGATCTGTTGCTCGTGCACTGAATGTTCATTTCTCCACCATAAGCCGTCTCCAAAGGCGTTTCAGAGAATATGGCAGTACATCCAACCGGCCTCACAACCGCAGACCGCGTGTAACCACACCAGCCCAGGACCCCCACATCCAGCAGGTTCACCTCCAAGATCGTCTGAGACCAGCCACTCAGACAGCTGCTGAAACAATTGGTTTGCATAACCAAAGAATTTCTGCACAAACTGTCAGAAACCGTCTCAGGGAAGCTCAACTGCATGCTCGTCGTCCTCATCGGGATCTTAACCTGACTCCAGATCGTCGGGATGTGCTTGACCGGCGTATACGACAGCGTGTATCAGTTCCCACTAATATCCATCAACTTCGCACAGCCATTGAAGAGGAGTGGACCAACATTCCACAGGCCACAATTGACAATCTGATAAACTCTATGCGATGAAGATGTGTTGCACTGCATGAGGCAAATGGTGGTCACACCAGATACTGACTGGTTCTGAGTCCCCAGACCCCCAATAAAGCAAAAAAAAAAATGCACATTTCAGGGTGGCCTTTTATTGTGGACAGTCTAAGGTACACCTGTGCACTAATCATGATGTCAGATCAGCATCTTGATGTGGCAGACCTGTGAGGTGGGATGGATTATCTCTGCAAAGCAGAAGTGCTCACTATCACACATTTAGACAGATTTGTGAACATCATTGGAAAGAAATGGTAATATTGTTTATCTGGAATGAATTTTAGATCTTTGAGTCCATCTCATGAAAAATGGGAGCAAAAACAAAAGTGTTGCGTTTATATTTTTGTTGAGTGTAGTTAACTAGAAAGCACTCGGAGAGCGCAGACCTCCGCCAGCACCACAGTTCTCAGCCATATTGTCATTTTGACCATAAATATTATTCCTACCTTTATTTCATCTAAATATTTAGATTCCTTGACCATGAAAACATACCATTAGCAATTGGATTCATAATGATATCTATTTTAGTTCAGTAGTTATTCACAGAAATCACATTTTTCGCCATGGCGGTCAGACGCTGATCCGGATCAACACCAAAATCGAATCAGTTCTTCCTTTTCCCATGCTGAACATTTCCTGAAAATTTCATCCAAATCCATCCACAACTTTTTGAGTTATTTTGTTCACGGACAGACAAACTCTCCCGAAAACATAACCTCCTTGGCAGAGGTAACTAAAACGAAACTAAAAACAAAAACTAAAATTTAAAATACACTGAAGTTAACTCAAACTAATAAAAACTAGAAAAGAAAACAAAAACGAAAGTAAACTAAAACTGTATCTTGTGTTCACAAAACTAACTGAAACTAACCAAAATTATAGACAAAATGTCCTTCGTTATCGTTTTTGACAATATTTATTAGCCTTTAGGATTTAAATTAATCCGACACGTTTTCCCAACCAATTTTACGACAGTTTTCGGCAGTTGTCAGCGCCATCATAGCGACGTACTGGGACGTGCCTGTTTACTGCTCTGTGCTCTGTGCTCTGTGCCGCAACGAAACGTGTTTTTGCAACAACTTGGAAGAAATGGCTAAAGTTGGGAGGAGGCGGCAGTGTCCCATTTGGGATTTTTTGAGTACGACAGTGAGACAAACAAATGCACGTGCCTGGCAGAAATTAAAACTAGTGCGATATGTGGAGCGCTTCTTAAGGGGGAAAATCCCACAAACGTAAAAGCCCATTTGAGGAGCACCCATAAGGAGGCTGATACAGCCTATGAAAACAAGGAAGCCGAGAGTTTATATTGTTTATATTGATGTTTATATTTTTTAAATTAAGTTTATATTATTTTCTGTTTATTATTTTGTGTTTAAGGCAGCATTGACTGAGCAGTGAGCACCATGTTGGGCTTGAAAATAAACAGTATTATAAAAGACTTACTCTGACATTTTTGAATCCTGCACCTGGCAAATAAGGTATGAAAAAACTAAAACTAAACTAAAACCAAACTAAAACTGAGCCTTGTTGCAAAAATCAAAACTAGAAACTAGAATGCCCGCTCTAAAACTAATTAAAACTAAACTGTAATGGGAAAAAATGTCAAAACTAACTAATACTAAACTATAATTAGAAAAATGATGTCAAAACTAACTAAAACTAAACTAAAATGACAAATCCAAAACTATTATAATCTTGGTGTAAATACCAAAGCAACAAAAATGCAGGTCCAGGCACCTGGTCAGGGGTACTCACTAATTTTAATGATCAAAAATTGCCACCAATCTATCACAGAACAAGTTGTGCAAAACATTGGCAACATTTTCCAATATTGAGGTTTTCCACACTTTTCTAAATATGTATTTCAGAGTAATAAACTCACCATTATTTGAATGATTACTGTCATTAACTCTTTAGAATTTTATGATCTTGAAACTTAATATGAAAAATATTTGCAAAATGTGTAAATATCGGTGGGGTTCCTTCATTCTGGCCAGTTCCAGACACCTTTTCAATGTTACCATGTTGTAATTAAGTGGAAACTGAAAGAAGAAATAACCCAGTGTTAGGTTTACAGGACTTCCTCTTTTGTAAACAAGGTACTAAACAGTTAGCAGTGTCATTTCTTTGTGTAGAATACTACTTGAAGTAAATTGATAATATGTATAAATTATAATCCTCATTAAGATTATCCCGTTGTCAGTTGGTGTATTGAGTCATGTTATATGATATATTATATTGTATTATATTATATTACCTTTTTTTAGGCTTCAGGCCTGACATTTTGAAGACGTTTTTTTCTAATCAGCTCAATGAAGTGTTATCAGTGTAGCCAATACTGTCTGATTTTATATCCCGATCAAAAAAACAAATCAATCAACACAGTTACATTTTTGTTTTTATAACTGTATTTACGGCTCTTTCAATATGCAATTTTATTTGTACTTTTTGTGAGGTGACCTTGAGTGTCATGAAGCCCTTAAATAATAATAATAATAATAATAATAATAATAACAATAATGATAATGATAGTAATTATTATTATTATTACTATTATTGTTATTATCATTTAATTTTAAATGCATTCCCCTGCCCTAAATCTAAGGCACCACATACTGATCAACATAAAATGCTGCTTTCGTTAAGTAGCATATACACTCTCCTTAATTAAAACTACTGTTGTTCTTAAAATAAAACAAACTTGAAATAAACTTGTTTTGTTTTTTTATTAAGCTTTGATAAGTTACACCACTTAAATCTTAAGTGATATCACAAGTTGAAAACTCCTTACACTATGTTACCATAACACAATTTTTTTTGTTCTTTAATGAGCTACGGATGCTCAATTTTGTGCTACATGGAAGGAAGGTTGCATTATTTTTAAGCTGTAACAAAGAAAGCATGCATTAGCCAAAAAACATTCACTACAGTGCTGTTTGTTCCTCTGGAAAAAACAAATCATATATTTTGTATGAGATGTATGTATAACCAACAAAATTCCTAATCTGAATTTAATGACCCAGTTTCAATTTGAAGTTTGAAATCTAAGGACCCAGCAAGTCTTGAACATTTTATTACTAAAATAAAACGTTTTTAAGACATGACCATTCCTATCAGATGGGGTTTGGGCTGCTTTGGGGCAAACCCGTGTCAGTAAGTTGGTGCCTGTACAATAAGAATGTAAAACATCTCTGTTCATTGACATAGGAGTGCACTCTTCCTCTCTCTTTTGAGAGAGAAATGCACCTTAAAGTTTTATTATTTGATCAATATTCAGCATCCAGACCTGTCACATATTAGTAGCATGACATTCTCAACTTTTAAATGTTCATTTCCCACACCTGTTTTACAAACCATATATTCTGCAGTAAGTTGGGTTTTAAGTTAACTGAAAATTGGCAAAGTTTGGCTCTTCTTGTAGCTAGTAAAAAGCAATCACAAGAAGGTGGTTTAATCCATAACCTCCCACATTGAGGGAGTGGTTGGAAATCATTTTTGCACCAAAATGAAAATTTGTGTCCGAAGCCGTATAAAATATAAACGCTTGGCCGAATACCGAAAATCCAATGCGGAGGCTAAGTAGATCACTACGTTTTTTAATAGTGCATTAATAGCTTAGAGTACATTTTTAGACATATTTTCAAAAGAAAGTTGTTGTTTTTTGAATATTATAACATATTTTAATATTCCAGTGGCCTTTGCTTTTCAAAAAAAGCACAACAAAGTTTTTCATTCATATTAGGCCTTCGAACAGAACAAAACATGCATTAAAAAAAGAAACAAAAGTGCATTGAAGTGGAACAACCTGCAACAAATGAATTATTGTCCTTTCAACACGTCTGCTTAGACACAGTCACACGCAATGATGTATTTGATTTCGTCATTGCGCCACACTATACTATTTAGACCCTCCAGAAAAACGCGGGCAAAAATCCTTGATTCTGCGAGCCAAAATCCTTGATTATGCGGGCAAAAATCCTTGATTACGCGACTACATATGCGGGCTTTTTATGCAGGAAAATTGCGGAAATTTGCAAAGTATGCGAATAGTTGTGAAATATGTAAAATATATGCGAAATATGCAATATATGCAAGAACTGGGCTAAAAGATTCCTCTTCTGACATCCTGTTATTAGGCTACCACTGAATGAAAAAAGAGAAATTTTAAGATAAATTGGTATACTAGATACAAGACACATCACAGTTAGTGCTGGTTATGTTTAATTTATTATCAACTTAAGCATGGCTTAAACATTCCTCCACACATTTCTCAAAAATAAAACATTCTTTCTGCTTAGTTGTACCTTGAGGTAGAGCACTGCACTGTTGAGGTTGCTGCACTGTTTTCAAACACAGTTAAAACTTAACTGATGAACATCAACATTAAATACAAAAGCTCTCAATGAGCCAATACTTGTTCTAAATATGAGAGCCTTATTGCACTTTAGGGAACCCTGCTCAGTGAAACCACTGAACAATACCATATTGCTATATTAATGTACAAAAGAAAGTGCATATATGCAGTATCAAAATAAAACAAAGTGCAATCTCTGGGTATTTCTGATGCATGAAAAATTACGAGATAAAGTATAGATCCAATCCTATTTCTTTTCCCTTCTCCCTCTCTCTCAAAACAATGCATCAGTTTCTGAAAAATTAAAGAACAAAAACTGAGAAACAAGCATTTATTTCAGTTATAGTCTTCTCATTTTAATGCGGAAATTGTACGATCAAGCATGACTCGCATATTTCGCATTTTTTCCGCGAAAATGTGTGATTATTGCGGGAATTATGCACCGTTCTGCGGGGAAATATGCAGCATTTTGGGAAATATTCGACCCCCGCATAATCAGCGACAGATTGGTGATTTCTGCGGGAATTCATGCGATCGCATAATCGCGTTTTTCTGGAGGGTCTTACTATTCGGCCTTGCTATTACCTCACTCCACCGAAGGCCGAATATGGCTTTTTTTGCCATATGTGGCCGAATATATTCGGTGTATCCTTGATTATAATTTGTTTTTTTTTCTTCCTGTTGGTGTACTGTGTAAGCCGCCTTGGTTCATGAGCTTTCAAATGTTTATTCATATAAAAAAAGGGGAAAAGAGGAGGAAACTGATGTTTTAAAATAAAGTTGAATAATACTGAAAATGTTGTGTATATACATACATATATATATTTGTATGCATCTTTACTTTTATAAAAAGATCATTTAAAAATTTTGCACTCTGCCATCCAAGTAAGAAATTAGTTTTGGAAGTATGAAGTTTGTCTCAGTTAACTGTCATCAGAAAAGCACCACAAATAAGAAAAATGTATTTACTGAGGAAAAAATAGAGAGTATGTATCAGCAATAAGTTACATCCAGTATTGAGCATCCTTCGATGCAACCATTGCTACCAAATGAACATGTGCAAAAAAATGCACCCCTCACTGCTGGCTTTGTGTTCCACGCTCAGGTCAGCCGAAGAGGGATCGCCCGAGGAGAGGTAATTCATCACCATATGTCAACGTATCCTCAAACTGTCTATTACTTAGACTCGGCCAGCCAGCAGTATTTCATACTGTGCATTACTCACAGCTGACGGAGAGAGAGAGAGAGAGAGAGAGAGAAAGGTGTGGGAGACCAGACAGATTATCAGCAAGGTCACCCTGCCCCACTTCCTCTCACTTTCTGCAGAGATGGTGGGTTGCGAGCATGGCGTGCCCACTCGCTCAGGTTACTGCGACAAAAACAGTGTTATGCAATGTGTCTTGTTCACAGTGTCTGGGTTCTGTGTTCTCCTGTACAACCAGCAGTTTATCAGGCTTCAAAGAACAGCAGACGACAGTAACCTGTGAGGCAGCACCTGTGCTATAGGAAGGATTTAGGTGCTTAATGTTACAGACTGCAACTTTAATTGATCCTAGAGTTAACACATTAAAGCTTATAGGTTTAATGTTTATTGACAAAAAGGTGTAATCTCTTTAAATCCGCCTTAATGACGGAAGTCCTGCTCAAGTCTTTGAAAACAAGACGTTGTCTGATAGTCTCTGGAAAAATTTTGAGTAAAGGAAAAAGGTGGAGATGATTTTTGTGTCAACATACACACCCCAATCACTGTGAAGTTGTGGTGTTGTGAAAAATGTAGATAAAAACAGAATACAATGATTTTCAAATGATTTTCAAACTGATATTCAGTTGAATACACTCCAAATGATTAGGGCTGGGCATTTCCAGCAACCCCACGATACGATACGATACAAATCCCGATATTGAGGCCACGATATGATATGTATCCCGATACACATAAATTTTGAACACTGACTGCTCCTTTCATGGAATTCCCGACAAATTTTGTTTGTTAATACAAGAAGAAAAAAATAAGTATGAATTTTAAGTGATTCTACAACTGAAATGGAAATTCAAAGATGGTAGACCTAAGTTTAAATTTGGAACATGTGTTTCATCATGTAGTTTGGCTTCTACTTTGAACTGTGCCTTTGTTAATAAGACCTCAAAGTGTATTTACAACAAGTGTCAAACCATTGAGACTGTATCGATTCTGTAGAATCTGTTTCGATACGCGTATCCCCAAGGAGTGAATGACGATATTTTGCCATATCGATATTTCAAGCACAGGCCTACAAATGATCAAGCTCATAAACCTTTTTTTTCTTTCTTCAAATATTCATCCATTTTTAATTTGATGACTGCATTGTGTTCCAAAAATCTTGGGACACTGGCATGATTACCATTTACACCACCTTTTCTTTTAACAACACTCAATGGGCATTTGGGAAGTGAGCAAACTAATTGCTGAGGCTTAGTAGGTAGAATTCTTTCCCATTTTTGCTAGGTTTGTGCTCAAAATATCGATGCGGCAAAATATTGTCATGCACTCCTTGGGGATACATCGATACTAGGGCTAGCTATTTCCATCAACCTCATGATACGATACGCATCTCGATTCTAAGGCCACGATACGATATGTATCCCAATACGCTTAAATTGTGAAAATTGACTACGCTTTAAACAAAATTCTTGGCAAGTTTAGTTTTTTCTTATAAGAAGAAAACAAACAGGGATGAGATTTTGCAACTTGAGAGACATAAATTTAGATCCTCAAAGATTGTGGACCTAAGTTCAAATTTAGAACATATGCTTCATTATGTAGCTCGTCTTCTACTTTGAACTGTGCCATTGTTAACATTATCCAAAGTGTATGTACAACAACTGTCCAAACATTGAGGCCGTTTTGATTCTGTAGAATCCGTATTGATACACGTATCCCAAAGAAGTGAATGACGATATTTTGCCGTATTGATATTTTGAGCACAGGCCTAATCGATACGGATTCTACAGAATTGAGAAGGCCTCAATGTTTTGACAGTTGTTGTCAATACACTTTGAGTAATATTAACAATGGCTCAGTGCATAGTAAAAGCCAAACCGCATGATGAAACCTGTTCCAAATTTAAACTTAGGTCTGTGATCTGTGAATTTCACTTTCATAAGTTGTACAACATTTAAAACTTACCTTGTTCTTGTTCTTGTTGTAATCATAAACCAAGTTTGTCAGGAATTCCATTGAAAAGAGTAGTCAGTGTTCACAGTTTATGTGTATCATGATACATATCGTAATGTGGCCTCAGTGTCAGGATTTTTATCGTATGGGGGGGTTAATGAAAATACCCAGCCCCAATTTTTGCTTGACTTACCACTTCAGTTGCTCAACAGTCCAGGGTCTCTGTTGTTGTATTTTGCGCTTCTTGATGCTCCACACATTTTCAGCAGGCGACTGGTTTGGACTGCAGGCGGGTCAGTCTAGTACCTGCACACTTTAACACTGTTGTGCACAGAATGTGGCTTGGCTTTGTCTTGCTGAAATAAGCAGGGGCGTCCCTGAAAAAGACGCTGCTTGGATGGCAGTGTATGTTGCTCCAAAACCTGTATTTACCCTTAAGCATTAGTGGTGCCTTCACTTGGGTTCAAGTAACCCATGCCATGGGCACTTACACTACCCTAGACCATCACAGATCTGTCTTTTGAACTGTTTGCTGATAATGTTCTGGATGGTCTTGTTCTTCTGAGCCAAAAAGATGTCTTTGATTTCCAAAATGTACTTGAAGTGTGGACCCAACAGACCACAGCACACTCTTCCTCTTTGAGCTCAGGCTCTGAGACGTCGGTGGTGTTTTTAGGGGTTTGTTGATAAATGGCTGTCTCTTTGCATGGTAGTTAAACTTATACTGGCAGAAGTTTTCCTTGAGACACCCAAAACAAAGATTTTAATAATATTCTCCTTGGCATTTTGAGTGACTTTAAACACTGTTTACATATGGGCAGAAGGCCAAAACACACAGAAAAAGTGCTTTTATGTGCTTTCAGGAATACCCACCTACATATGTACTCAGCCTTAGATAAGTTATTGGCCATGTTTTGTCAAAAAAATCAACACAAATGACAGTCTTGATATGGTTGTAGTGTAAAACAGATTCAAAACATCAGACAGTCAGAGGTTGTGGTTATCAAATCCTCAGTGTCTGACCTTATTCTCATGCTGCAAGTCCGTCTGCAGGGTCAGCTTTAAGCCTTAACATGACTGCTGACCAGGGACCGGCCTGCCAAACACAGAGACAGGCTGGTGAGTTCTGCTGCCATTTAACTGTTACCCTCACAAATCCACCATATCCATTTTATTGGCTGGGGGAGAAGGCAGCCGGGACTACATCTCTTTGTTTTTGTATGTTGCACATCTGGGATGTGAATTAAACCCCTTATTTTTTGGAGGATTTAAGTGCAATTACCTGCCACTTGTGGACATTGTTTGACCTGTGGTGGCTGGGAAAGCAATTAACGCCATTGTTGCTAAACTCTAAAGAGTGCTTTTTCAGCAGTCTGCATATGCTAAATTTTGACAGCTTGTTTGAGCGCATCATGCAAGCATTATGACCCAAAGAATAGAGGATTAACCACAGCAGATATACACAGAAGAGCAAGCCTAGATTCTGCATCGTAATCACCTTAATTCACATCTTTATTCAGTGGAAATGGAGAGAAGCAGTGCAGCACGAATTCCCGAAAGGGTTGAGGGATTGTATGAGTAATAGAAGTGTTGAAAGGTTGGGTGCTACAGTGTTTGAAGAGTGAAAACACGCTATTTCTGGGGTGCCACCTCCATACTTCCTATCCGCTGACTCCAAATTTAGAATGGGTTTTCTGGAGGGTTACGAGACACAGAAACACACTGGTTTACATGCTGTGGGCAGTGAAGGAAGGGGGAATGTAGGGGGGGGGCACCAGCTCTCGGTTTAACCACCACAGGGATGCCCAATCACAGCATAGCCTGAGGGCTGTGAGGCTGGAGCCGCTCTGCAGGGCTGCTCTACAATTTAACCACCTCACGACAACTAAAATGGTTGTAAACTGTCATTTTAGCGTCTATTTTTGAAACCTTACTTCAACAGTACTCACAAGGGCTGGGCAATATACTGAATTCTTAAGATACATTAATATGGTTTCAAATCAGATCTGCAGTAGTTATAATAATGTTAAGTTTAAGTTGATTTGAGAAATGTATACCAAATACAGACCAAGCAAAATGGGGATCACCTTTTATATATTTTGTTCAATTTTTAAACATTTACATTATCAGTGAAAGTAAAAAATAACAGTATTGATATGCATTTGAAACTATATCTACAAAAATGTTCTTAACACTCAAGTACTTGGTAAATTATTGTGTTAATTTGTCAAAAAGTGCAGGAAAACTCCCAAATACAAATACTCATTGGATGAATTTTTTAAAGGAACCAAAGAGGAGCAAAGGGTTCATCAAGTCCCAGACAAACAATATTGAGAAAGTAATGGTTTTAATTAGCAAACATTGGCAAAGTCTAACATGCTTCCTTATTTGGCAAAGTGGGTGGAATTGGCAAAACACATGGATTTCCTAAATCTTAGATGCCATATATTGGGAATATTTAAGTTCAGTGTTCAGATATTATAGGCAAACTCCTACATTTTCTTTAAATTTGGGAAATACACTACTGACATGAGGAGAAGTGGCTGGAACTGGCAAAAAGCTAGGGAACACCCCTTCTAAAAGGTGGTTGTTCAAGACTGGGACAGCCCAGCTACCTACTAGATCCAGTTATTATTCAAATATATTGCTTTTAGTTATTGTATTGGGCATTTTCTTAATCATAATGGGCAATATCTATGAACAAACTCCTACATACTACCTTACACACAGACTGTCCTAATAGCAGAAATACATTGGCAGCATCTGAAAAAAGTAGGCGAAACTGGCAGGAAGGTTAAGTTTCCCAATTATAGGACGTCCAATATCAGCCAATGTTTATGTCTAAATTATGCAAAATTCATTTACAGGGTCCTCGTTGCAAATTTTACACCAGCAGTTATTTGAAAAGTGGATAGCACGTGCAAGAAGCAAGTCCTGGACACCCAGTATTTTTCATTTTTCATTTCAATAGTTGTAACCAAGCCCCAGAACATTACCCAATCACAGCCATACATTTGCAACACTTGGAAAAGTTGACAAAAATTGTTGAGAAGCAGGGATTTCTCCTGAATTCCTAAACATTCAATATTGTTTTTTTTAAAGGGCGAAATTTGCTGGCAAACTCTTCAAACTCTATTGCCATTCAGTCAAAATAATCATGATGTGATTTTTGGTGCCCACATCCTACTTTCTAGAAACACATCCTCTTTGGAGACTCAAAAACATTCTTCTAGCTGGTGAGCAGCTCGTGCTAGCTGCCCACAGAGCTTTTGTAGGACATCCCAGGAGGTTCGTAGCAGAGGGAGGGAGGGAGGGAGGGAGTTTCCTGGCCATCTGTTAGTTCCTCTGACCTACTATCTGCCACAACTGGAGCAGCGTCCGTCTCCAGCCCCAGCCCTGCCAGTGCCCCCTCCCTCTTCTCCTCCGCCTTTAATCCCAATGTTTATCTTCCAAAGATAGCCACCTCACCGTTCCAGGAGGGTTTTTTTTTTACACTTAGGTTGGGGTTAGAGGTTGCACCATGCGGGATCCCATTAGCCTGTCTGCGCTCTGCGGGGATGATCACTGAAAATCTCCTTGAGGAAAGGAAAGTGTTAAATCTCAATGAGGGTGAGATTGTGCTGCACTGGGCCTGAACTTGCCCAAGGCTCGAGGTCACAACAACGCACGTCTAATCAAGGCTGTGTGTTTTTTCTTCCTCAAAGCTTCTGCAGCATCGTGGGCGTGAAACGAGGGCACTACAAGCCACCAGCTGTGGCCTCCTGATCTTTAAGTGAAGGAGGGGAGCAATGCCACGTGAGAGCAGCACAGTGGGCACGCAGGCTTGGAGTGCTCTGTTGTTGTTTTATTCTCCGTTACTTAGGATGCAAACAGTGTATTTTGTGTGTGTCTGTAATCCACATTCTGCTAATCCCTCTAAATACGAAGGTAACCTAAATCAAAAGCCATTAGACCTCGGTGCTGCTCCCATTCCTGTCTGTCATCCACATTCAGGCTCAATATGATTCACTCACACTAAAACTGCAATTTTAATGTCATCGGTTTTGCAGTAAATCTTTTTGATTTTAATTACTGTTTCTCTTATGTGATTAATGAGTAAGCCTAAAGGTATGTAAGCAAACAGGCTGAAATACTTCAATATTTCACATCCAACTTAAAAGTCTTTGAATGTTCGTTTTGTCAAATACAATTTGGATATATAAATCATAAGACAACGACTCATACCTCTGTGCCAGGGGGTATTATGCTTTGGTTTTTCTCTCTGTTTTGACCGTTTTTATGAGCCTAATAACTCAAGAAAGCTTTTTAGAAAATTCTCTTTGGATGGGATATATAGCCAATATGCACAGCCATAGTATTGGAAAAAAATGTTCATATCTGAAGATACTGATATTCAGCTTTTAGTCTATTATATGCCAACACTAATATTGTACCTATGATATAATACTGCCCTAATTTGGCAACCAATGGGCCTAAAGTGTAAGATCATTTTGGTAAACTTTTGATTCTGTTATTTATTTGGCAGTGTGCAGTTACGTTATTCATTCATGCAAATGCATGATTATTGCACCTGATTTTGCAAGCTATTACTTTACATTTCTTTCCTGCACAGAGGTAATGAAGATATACAATAAATAAAAAAACTGACAAAGAGAAACTGATGCATTGTATAGAAAATACAATGCAAAAGTGGAAAAACAGGCATTAAATACATCCTATTAACTACACAATGAAGAAGAAGAATACAATTAGGTGACGTGTTTAAGATCCAGTTGGCAGAACAGATACCAGGTGATCCATTGTATATCTCATTGGAAAAATGATGATGAATATTCTTTTGATAAAATGACCATTAGGTGATTTGTTACGTTGCGTTGTTGAAATTGCCATTTGGTGATGTACTCAGGATCCTGTTGGTAAAATAACTTTTATGCCCTGCGTTCAGGGTATTGGTAAGATACTACTTAGGCACAGAAAATACCAACTTTAGTCAGTTCTTGGGATTGGTATCAGGAAGAAACAACCACACGTAAACCACCGTAGCCGTTCCTCGTGGTCCACCTCTGTACTGTCATTGTCCTGCCATTAGATACTTTGCAGAGGCTTATTGGCTTTAGTTTGTTGTCCTAATTGTAAAATGACTGCCAGTTGCTGAATAAAAGCTGTAAAGGAATAAGAAGCAGAAGTTTGAAGCAGCAGCTAACAAAGCCATCAAGAGGTCAGTTGCAATTTAATTGGTCATTACTGGGAACTTTTATGACTGTGTTTTTTAAATTTTCTAAAATGGTACTGTGGGGTGATGAATCAGCAAAAGACGAGTTGTGACTTTTATAACCTTATCAGCCAGGAAATGTAAGTCTTTGTTGCTGTGTTTACATAATTAAACATTTTAATGGCCCCAATATGCCAGACTTGTTTGACTGCAGCTATAAAGCAAAGTTTATTAATCAAAGTCCTGTTTGTGCTGGTGCAGTCTGAGTCATCCAGCCCTGTAATATTTAGTTTTCTATGAATTACAGTCACAAAATTAAAGGACGCTTTTTGACGTAGCGTATTTTCAAGGGATGGATGCACAAATTTGTACTCAAGCAAAAGTAAAATTACTTTGATAAACAAAATTTTAGTTAGGTTCAAGTAAAAGCAGCACTTCATTAATCCACTATACTTAAAAAATGTGTGCAACTGCAACAAAATGAGTAAATTAATGTGAATTTATGTTTTTTATTATTATTTGGAATAAGGTTGCTTCATTTCTTTCCCATCCAACTAAAGGGAGTTCGGTTTGAGTTTCATTGAGTTCTGCTTCTGGGATAATTTTAGAGTTTGAATTCTGTTACCTCAACAACTTCTTCAACATTTTCACTATATTGAAAATTGCCTAAAAGTCACTAATTCCTTTTTAAGTCCTTTCTTTTAAGGTTACTTGGACCCATGGTTTAAGGATTTTCTTTTGAAGTGGGATTCCTTGAAGTCTGTTGTACTAGGACATCTAAGTATGGACACTAGCTGATATATAGCAGTCAACTATGCCACAGAAAGTATTGTAATTACCCCACCTTTAAGGAAAAACTACATAAAAACTATGTTGGCTCAATTAGCTATGTTAAGAGTCTTTGTTGCTGTTTCACTTTCCTCACCAGTTGTGATACAACTTAAGAGCAAGTATCTCTGCCACCCACTGTCTGCTCTCCCTTCATTTGTTGGTCAGGTCAAACTGCTGCAGTGGGGACAGTAAGCAGTCACTAGAGCACAAACTGATGTAAATCTCACCTGAATATGAGGAAGATGGGTTCCCCCTGAATTAGGGCTGAACAATTACTTGCAAATTAGATTTAATCGCAATATGGCTTGTTGCAATTTTCAAATCACAGACAGTGCAATATTTTTAACCCAAAATGTGTTGAACATTTAGGCACTATGATGTAGTTTCTTGCAATTTCATGCCTATTTTAACCTTTTTAACCCAGTTTTTACAAATGTATGCCTATCTTGTTCCCATTCATCTTTTTTGTTTTGGCCACTGTCAGAACATGTTTGGAATTTTTACATGGATTTTGAAATTTAATCACAATTTTTTGTCGCTATGATCAATTTTCCTTAGTCACCTTTGAATTTTTTTTACCATTTGTTTTCAATTTCATACATATTTTGCACCTATTAACTTTTTTCCCGCTTTCGTACCATTTCTTTTTAACCCAGTTTTTACAATTTCATACCTATTTTGCTTCTGTTCTTCACTTCTCCACTTTTTCTCAATTCTTTTATCCTCAGATTGATTTAATGTCATATTGGTTATACTATAAAATGATCCACTGCTTATGTTTTTTTAAGAATACATAAGATGAGGAACATTAAAACAATTGCAATATTGAGGAAAAAATATAGCAATTAGATGATTTTCTCAAATCGTTCAGCCCTACCCTGAATCTATCTGTATGCAAAACAAATGGCCACAGCTCCGATTTCACTGCATTCTGACGCATTGTATGACATTGTTGTCCAAATATGGACATCAGTGTTCCCCCAAACAACGACAGAAGATCATGGTTGCAGTGCCTTATTTACTCATCAGGATCAGAGAGGTCCAATAGAAGTGTTGTCTCTTAGTCTCATTGGTGGCAACAATAGGCCTCTCGGTTTCTGGGCATGGGCTCACAGATCCAGCATCTGTCATGCTCCTCGGTTTACGCAACAGTTTCTCCTGTTCCTCTTTCTATCCATAACCATATCTGTAACAAGTTCTTCCTCTGTTTACTTCTTCATAAAGACATCTTCTAGAACCCACCACTTGCATCATTTTGTAATCACTCCAGTTAGAATTGCTCATTTTTGGTTCATTTTTATTTAGGTTAGAGTTTGGTGTTTCTTGTGTAGACAGACAACCTGAACAGCTGATAACAGTGCGCTACTGGTGGAAGTATTCATAACCAATCTGTCGTATCATGGAATAGTTCTAAAAACAGGAGCTTTATCCAGGAAAATTAAACACCAAATAATTTTACTGTAACTAGTCAAGCCAACATAGTTACCTCCAAACATAACCTCCGCAAGGAGGCTATGTTTTTGCTGGTGTTTCTTTGTTTGTGTGTATGTCTGCCTGTTTGTTAGCAAGATTACACAAAAACTGCTGGACAGATTTTGTTCAAGCTCTGTACTTAACTGAAATGGATGTTTCTTTCAGTGTTACGGTATATTTTGTGAGGAACAGATGTAAAACAAGAAAAAACAGCATTTAAGTCTTGCAAAAATGAAACCCTTGGTTTTTAAACATACCCATGCAGTGATGAGACAGTGCATCAATATTGTACATTTATGTAATTTGCATATATTCCATTGAATATACAGCCAATATGTGAGGCGGATACTTTGGCTGTAAATATCAGCTGATAACAATATTTTGCTTTTTAGGCTTCTATAAACCTATATGGATATCAAACTGATAATATTGTGCATCTTTAGCTGTTTAGTTTAATCTCAAAAGTGGGATACATACAAGGCTTTCAGTGGCACCATTGACTGCCATGTACCAGCTAGCATCCACACTTAGCTATCTTCCCTCGTGCAGAGTGAGCCAGTTGCCTTTTTGACGATGTACCGTTGCCATAGACCTAGAGCAGCTTCACTTTAAATAAACATGAACTATCCCTTTAAACTCTGAAGCCCTTTTGTTTTTGTAAGATTGAGCCTCTTTTGTGTCCACATATACTGATGGCAGAGATCTGGCTTGAGTCAAAAAAATATTTAAGCCCTTTTTTTGTCCAGTGACGCATGAAACTACAATGATCCTGAATAAATCTGTGAGGAGCGGGCTGGTTACATTTCAAAGGGGCTGTCAAAACTGACAGGCTCTGTACTGTGTGCTGGTAACCACAGAGACGAGCCTGCTCGACTGAAAGGTTGCACTGAAGCTACTCCGTGCTACTTAGTTACCCAGATGGACAAACTAAACAGCGAGAAGTGAGAGAGACGGTAAACAAAGACTGAAGACAGTAAGAAAGTGTGAAAATGTGGAAGGAGGGAACAAAAAGAACGTGGAGAGAAAAAGTTGAGAAATTGAATCAAATAAACAGAGAAATTGTGAAAGAAGAAAAGTCTGGAGCTTCATTAGTGTGGCTGCCGGAGCATGCAAAGGTGGTGCAGCATACATAATCACCTCCAAGGACTGAAAGTGAGGCTTTTAAAGGTTCAGCTGACTGTGTGTGTGGCAGTGAGTGTGTTAGCAGCTGCAGAGGGCCTCCATTAGCATGCAGGAGGTGCTTATGTAAACTGTCATGCTGCTAGCTCACAGTGAATGTAGGAAGTTGAAACAGAGGCCTCTGTCTTCACGAGAGCAACTTCAGCGGTTGTGATTGATTCCCCCCTGAGAGTCTGATAAACATTACCACTGTGAAGTGATACAGCTCGCTCGCAGGGCCTGGAGGAAATGCTGCGGCTGTCAACGCTCCAACAGTCGATAGTTTTCAATTGCATTATGTCTGCATTAACAGTGTCGGTCAGTTATTATCGAACCATCTATCTGGCTGCTCTTAGACAGCTGAATGATTCTACTCACTATCTGAGCTGCTGCTGATAAGCTATGTAACTTTCAAAGCATTTTGTAAGAGGCAGAGTTTAAAAAAGATATAGAGCTGGGGTAGAGGGTCTGATCTTGAGAAAATAGCTTACAAAGCAAACCAGAGCTGTATGCATTCAGCTTTTTGACAAGTTTGTAGTGAATAGACACCATGTATTTAATTTTACTTGATGTCAGGCAAGGGTCAAGACTTGAAGTGTTGCAAAGATTTAAAGTTCCTGTGCAATATAACACTTTAAATGTATTTGAGTAGTTTAAGATTGCATCTCTCCTTCATATCACAAAGTAAAATTCATACTCCCTGAAGATTTGTAAAGGCAGCAAAGCTAGTCCAAATCCAAACTTGACCTTCAGACCACTTACCAGTTCCTGTTGCATTTATTCTCCAAATATAGAAACAGTCATAGAAAACAAAACATCTTGCTTCCTGTCTGCTCTACAGAACATGCTGAATCACTCCAACACTCCAGTTTTTTTGCTTGAAAGGAATGTCCATGCTAATTTTATGCCTCAAAGGGAGATGAGTGAGGCTTAAAATGCAGTAATCAGTGTGAACAGTGAATATTAAAATAGACTCACCATGATCATTGGCTCTGTGACATTTGGAAGGAAATTTTCTCATGACCGTTTCATTGCCTCTTTCAAAATTTAATGCAATTAAAAAAGCCTTTTATGGAAAAATTTAGAGTGAAGCACACCTGGTGCTTGAAAAGTGCCTGGAACTGACATTTGGATATTGTCATGATTACCTTTGCCAAGGAGGTTATGTTATTGCTGGCATCGGCTTGTTTGTTTTTTTGTTTGTTTCTCTGTTATCAACATAACTCAAAAAGTTATGGTCGGGTTTCGATAAAATTTTCAGGAAATATCTGGACTGGGACAAGGAACGAATGATTACATTTTGGGAGTGATACAGATCACTGTCTGGATCCGCCATGATTTTCGTGAATAACTACTGGACTAAAATAGATATCATTATGAAACAAATTGCTAATGGTATGTTTTCATGGTCAAGGAATCTAAATATTTAGATGAAATAAAGGTAGGACTCATATTTATGGTCAAAATCACAGTAGGGGTGGGGACTGTGGTGCTGGCAGCGGTCTGTGCTCTCCGAACGCTTTTCTGTTTTTTTGTGGCTCAGTTCAAATGAATGGACAGAAGACACAAATTATCTATGACTTCTGTTTGCATTGTTTTGGTAACTTATAATTGTCCATTTTTATTTTTATTAGCATCATATTAAAGAGTAAAAATATTTGTCATGACATCCAGATACCAGTACATGTGTCTGATCCTGAGTGTCTGTTTCCTCCTTCAGGTGTTTGCCACTTACCCCAATGAGGACTATGACAGGCGTAATGAAGACGTGGATCCCATGGCAGCTTCTGCAGAGTATGAGCTGGAGAAGAGGGTGGAGAGGCTGGACCTGTTCCCTGTGGAGCTGGAGAAAGGTAATTCTGTTTAGGCTATATCTACACATAGTTAGGTAGGCAGCTTTTTCTGTTTGTGCCTCTGTCCTGATGTGAACAATGTTTAAGGTTGCTGAAAACCCGTATTTAGAAAAATACGACCAAACAGAAGGTTATTTAAGAGTGTTTTCACACCAACCATATTTAGTGCACACCAAAGAAGTTTTGGCCCAGGGTTTGGTACGTTAGTGTCAATGTGAATGCAACCACTGCACTTTGGTGCACACCAAATCAGCCGGTCCGAGACCTCCATGAAGGGGTGGTCTCGATCCGCTCCATCTCCCGACATTTGGTGTGGTTTCACTAGTTTGAAACAAAGTGGTCCGAACCGATCTACTTTTGATGCATTACTTCCTGTTAATCCCGCGGTTAAATCTTTTGCTTACTCAGTTTGTCAATTTGTTTATTCTGGTTGAGGATTACGATGATTTACGAGGGTCCAGAAGTCGCTGATGCCGTCTCAAACACGACACAAAAAATACATTTGAAGAAAAAATGTAGAAGAGAGTGAAATGTAAACATTAGTTGTTTGGTATAGGAAATGGTTACCATGGTAGCCTCTTCTTCGTTCTCCTCCGTAGCAGATTTGGTAACCAGTAACGTGCACATCGCCCCCTGCTGTTTCAAACTGAGTAAATACACAAGTGGGCCCGGGCACGGTTCGATGTTGCCAGTGTGAATGCAAGCCGGGGGGAGGGGGGCGAACTGCGCCGCAGTACGGTTCAAAACAAGTGGGCCTAATGTGAAAATGCCCTAAAACTCTGTTTAAGCTGTCTCCATGTGGACAGGGAAAACAGCATTCTGGGGATAAAATGTCACAAAATTATTGCTGTTGTGTACGTGTGTTGCAGTGAACCTTGCTAAACTGTGACAGACAATTAACATGATCACACAGAGTTTCTGTAGCTCCCACTTCATGATGCTGCTTTACAAAATAAAAATGCTGCTGACATTTAGGTTTCACAAGTAACCTTACTGACTGGTGACCCATGGCTGCATGAGACTGTGTTTTTGATTGCTGAAACCAATAAGAGCACCCATAAAACTTTTTAATAAAAAGATTTGATTATCAGAATTAGTTTCAAACTGAAATATCAACAAAAAATATTTGTTAAACATGCCTGCTAACACCAGTTAACAGCTACAAGTTATACCAGTCTGACTTTTGGTTTGAATAGGTCGGAGAGTAAAACTGCTTTTTCAAGGAAGCTGCAAAAAAGAAAAAGCATTTATGCACTTCTGCTTTTTCATGTGGACTCAGTCTAAGAAAGATACCTAAGAAAACTTCTCTCTTGTCCTCCTGCCACACATGTACAATTTTGAAGATCTGCTGCATTCGAATATGGGATTTAAAGTCTCTGTTCCTTTGAACCTGACTGTACTTTTAGTTTTATTATATATCTGTCATATATATTTAAGCGTTAACAGTCAAATAGAAGCCATATTTGAAACCTTTATGTCCTCTTCATAGGATGTAATTTAAATCAAACTGACTTTGAACTGAAGTTGCACAAGTGTGTTGAATCATGCTGCCCGGGGCTTTTGCTGCGTTTCTTTACAATTTTACATCCATGTAAAGAAAGTGAAATTGAATCCGGATGTATGGAACTGACCTTACATTACACCAGCAGCTTTTTTTCCCTCCTCTCTGTCTATTTTTGAAGACTGATGACAAAGTGAAATCCCACAAAATGTTCTTTTAACTTTGTATGAAAAGGCCTTTGGTGTTGATTGGCAGCCCTTTGGCATCCATCCTGCTTCATGCAAGGCAAAGGAAGTGCAACTGTGCAAGTTTTACGCCCTGTCTCTCACCTGTGAGCCTCGCCTCCAACATCTCTTTAGCATTATGGTGCATTAATATATTTATAGAGGACTATATATAGAATTGTGTACTGGGCAGATTATACAGTATGCCATATGTGACCATGCTCTATACATACATGTATGCATATATAATGTGCTGCTGTGTCTTCTGTCTATTTTCATTAAATCAGGACTGAAGAGGTTCTGCTTATTATCATGGAAGAGGACTTTTGTTTTGATACAGGAACTCAACATGTCACTGTTAAAACAGGAAATCTGTATGTTAAATGTGAAAGTAGATTAAAGGTGGAAGGAAAGAAGATCAAGTTATAGATGGTTTGATTAAGGAGGTTGACTTGCCCTCTGTTACTTTCATGTTTATGTTTAAAGCTTTATTCAAATTTCTGCTGCCTTACACTGATAATGTGTTTTATATCAGGGCTCCAGACTAAATTTTTGCATCGGTTGCAACGGTGCTCCTAAATTTCTTTTAAGGTGCACCAGCACAAAAATTAGGTGCACCCAAATTGTTCATAGTGTTCCCTTTAACGCCATAAGGTCACCATTTTATCACTCTCCATAACTTTTATATAAACCAGACAAAGATGTAAAGAACAACTTGTCTTTATTCGAACCAACATGATATTTGAAAGAAAAACCACAAACATCTCAAGTGAAATAAAATATTTAAAAATAAAAATGCTTCAGGAGCCATACTGAACTGAAAATGAAATTAATATCCAGATTTTAACAACAAACAACATAACATTTAACTGGATGGTCTTATTCTCCAATAAATTGAACCTAGAATAGGTAAATACTGACACTATGGTCAATATTTACAAAACTGAAACTAAGTTAAATAAAAAACAATTCTCAAATTAATTTATAAAAAACAACATATATAACAGAACATTTCATGATTCTTTATTTTTTCTCTTTTTGTGGCTTTTTTTTCTTTACAGTTTTGTGTGATATGATTACTGAGGGATGTGCGGCATGTGTTTGGGTGGGCCAACAGGCTGCAGCCTGTGAAGATGCAATGCAGGGACAGAGAAAAGAGAGGAAGCAGGTGCTGTGTCGTGTCCATTTTCAGCAGATTTTTCCACGACAGCAGTTACTTTTGTCAACTTAAATTTGTCAGAGTGCATTTAGCATTTTTTCTTGGGTGCACCAGTGCGCCCAAGAAAAAATGTTGGGTGCACTCTCACAAATTTTGGGTGCATGTGCGCCCAAAATGGTTGCACTCTAGAGCCCTGTAAATATGTATTTTGAGTTTAATACATATATAACTTCAGATATTTCTTGGACAGCTCTCGAAGTGTCAGAGTGTATCATGCAGAAGACATGAGTCAAACTTAATGAAAGCACAAACAGCTTCAACTTTTTATAATATTATGTTCTAAAATGGATGTTGTGCCTTATGGAAATGTCCTCCCCACTCTTCTGGATCTTGCTCACACAACACAATATCTGCATTTTAATAATTCCAAAAACCTTCTTTAAGCTAATGTTTTCATTTGTCTGTTTTTCTTGACTGGATCTGTGCATTTTTCTTCCCAAAAGATAGGATTGGTGTTGTCCTATTTTCCTCAGATAGATGTGTCACACGACATAGAGCTTCCACAAAACAAATGAAAAAATAGGGAGTGAAAAACCAAAAATGCTCTTGTATGGAAAAACGTATAGAGTAAAACACACCTGGTGCTTGAAAGGTTCTTGGAACTGAACATATGGATAATTTTATCATATTTTTTAGCAAAGTTCAAATGAATGGACAGAAAGATTTGAATCACATATGACTTCTATTATCATTGTTTTGGCAACATAAAGATGCCAATTTTCATTTTTATTAGCATCACATCAAAATATTAAATTATTTTTCATGACATCCAGATGTCAATACATGTGTCTGATCTTGAGTGTCTTCTCCTTCCGGTGTTTGCCACCTCCCCCAACCAGTATTGATGCACTGCAAAAATGCTAGAACTAAACTTTTTTGGCTATAGCTCATATCACGTGCCGTTTCACCTCAAAATATGTCCTTAGTCTCCTTGGGATTCTTACCACTAATATTTATTTAGTTGCTTGTTCATCAAGAATGATTGTTATATGAAATAGTCACTGTTTTTTGAATGCAGCACTGTGGTATTCTCCTTTCAGTAACAGCATTCAAGGATCCATTAAGAGAAAAATGTCTGCCATGTGACCACAGTGGATAAAGGAAAAAATAGTAAAACAATGGTCAGGCTTTGTAAATGTTTTATAAGGAAGGAAGTGCATTGTTTGGCCTCCTGGACACACACAGTATATTTCAGTCAGTAACAGTAAATGTAAACAAGAATGTGTTTGTTTATGAAAACGCTGCACACCACACCTTTTATTCTGATCTCATTTGTGACAATGAGACGGGGTTGAGCTGTGGCTTTGTGCTGCATGAATGAATAGTGTGCTAATGCAATCAACAGTCAGGGTTCAGGGCTTGATAGAATTAAAAGTTTAAAGAGTTTGAGACTCGGTAATGAGTTTTTAGGGATAACTTTTGGGGTTGGAGGCCATACATTATCGTGTATGACTGATTAGTTGACTTCAAAAGATGCTTTAAAGTATTCATGTTAGGAAGCAGGTTCAGCTTAAGAGGAGCACCAAAGAAGGATTGTTGTTTACATTCAGCACTTTAATTGTGATAAAATTATTGGTTCCGAGGCTTTTGTATAGATATACAATTTTTTTAGTTTAAATTTTATCTTAGTTTCTGCAATTAATGTTTTTGAAACTCTTTTTGTCACTCAGTTTTTAATTGTGTAAGGAGAGATGCCCATACCTGGACACATGAGTGAGCTAGGCTAACCTACATTATTAACAGACTCAAAAATATGCCTATCAGTTAACTGTATGATAAACATAAGGTAATAAATCTCAAATTATTCACCAACTTAAGAAATGATTCAAATATTTAAGGTTGTTTTTTTATGTAAATGTATTTTATTACAAGCAAATTTCACCTTGAACTTTGAATTAACTGCCATATCTTGAATAACAGTTACATTGGTTTTTAGTCTATCGCCTCTTTCCAGTCCTCGAGTGGGAGGACGTATTTTATCTGCCTGTCTGAAGATTTGTTCTCTAAAGTCAGTTCCAGTTTCTGTGGAACTGTGCTTCTCTCTCTGTGCCATCTGCTTTGGCCATGTGCACTTAAAGGGATAGTTCAGTATTTTTTCAGTGGTATATGAGGGTCATCCTAATAGGGAACTCCTTAGCCACAGTGATTTCAATCATCTCTGCGCCTGTCAGGAAAGGAGTAGCACAGAGGTAAGGCTGTACAAAGCTACAGATAGGGTCTGTGAGAGATGCATTGCCCTTTATTTTTTGCCTTGAGTCAAGGATTCTTTTCAGATAAACCCAAGTCACAGGTGTTTTGATTACCACACAGTTTGTTGGTTTTATATAAATTAAGAATTATGACCCGGTGAGGGAACGAAACTGTTAAAAAGTGGCACCAACCACTGCATGTACCAATAATGGGAGAGTACTTTAATGACAGTGTTCTGTTTGAGATAGTGGCAAGTGTTTGGGGCAGTGATGGCAGAGCATGTCTCAGCATTGTACCTGCTTTGTATAGTATATGTTGAAGACATCAGTCTGTAAACTGCTGGCAACTTTTGGACAAGAAAATTACTAAGGATGCACTGAATATTCAGCCGAATATTGCAAAAAAAAGCCATATTCAGCCTTCGGTGGAGTGAGGTAATAGCAAAGCCGAATAGTACCGTGTGACGCAATGACGGAATCAAATTGCGTGTCAGTCATTGCGTGTGACTGTGGCAAAGCAGACTTGTGTTGAAAGGACAATAATTCATTTGTTGCAGGTTATTCCACTTTAATGAACTTTAGTTTATTTTTTTAATGCATGTTTTGTTTTGTTCGAAGGCCTAATATGACCGAAAAACTTTGCTGTGCTTTTTTTTAAAAGCAAAGGCTACTGGATTATTAAAAAATGACATAATATTCAATAAACAATTACTTTCTTTTAAAAACATGTCTAAGCTATTTATGCACTATCAAAAAATATAGTGAACTACTTTGCCTCCGCATTGGATATTCGGTATTCGGCCAAGCGTTTATATTTTATTCGGCTTCGGCCACAAATTTGCAGCCTACACACCAGATTTCACATTTCTTAAATTTCTCACCAAAACTTGAGGTTTTTATTTTTTACATTTTAAGATTAAATGGTCCTTTTTCTTCTCCAGTCCACCATGGTGTAGCCTTATGCTGCCTTTTTGAAAGCTTATAAGCTTTGTCCCGCTGGTTTCTAATGTGGATTTCAACACAGATTAAATACTATTTTTAACTTATGAGACCAATAAAGAGGTGTTAGGTGTTAACTCTTGCTACATCAAGTGGATTACTGGGCTGCAGCATGAAATGAGTCGACAATGTTGGTTTCAGTCTAACAGTCAAAGTTTCTGCATTTCATTTGATTTGCTGCAGGCAAGGTATCTGATGTCTAACTTAGGCATTATTACCAATCCTCTTTTCAAATGGGTTATGTTGTTAAACACATAATTAACCCACTGAGATATGAAAAAAACATTTTACAAGGGAGTCTTGTCCAAGGCAGCAGCAAAAGTAGGATTTCATTATCAACAAATCAGCAGAATTCAGCTGTAAAACATGTGCATCCACACTGATAAAATGATTCTGAATTTAGTTATAAAATTCCCCAAAGTGATACAAAGCCTCAGTATAAGAGACTCCTTTAAATTAATCCTTTGGTGCCTTTCTAGTCTTCTGACTTCTCACAGCGCTTTTACACCAAAGCCAACATCCACCCCCCCATTCACACACATTCACCCTCATGTTCACTCACTCAGTTTCCATCAGTATTGGCCCACAAATCTACACCCTAACACACCTCAGCTACATCAGCCGAGCAGGTTGTGGTTCGAGTTGTTCCAATTCCGGTACCAGTATCAGAAATAGCTCCGATACTACCAAAAATGCTGGTATTGGGGTTTGGCGAGTACTGGAGTCCAGCACCACCTGATACTGCGTAATTATTAAATTAGTAATCTATTTACTGTTAAACTCTGGCACAGTTCTTCTTTGCCGCTCTTAAAACAGTAGCGCTGTGCTGCAACCTGCGGGGACCTGGAGGACTTGATCATGTGACACAGGCATAACAGACACATGTGTGTCGGAGCAGGTTGACATGAAGCTTGGAGATAAGCTCAGGGTTCCCACTCATCCTGGAATCCTGGAAAACCTGGAAAATGATTGGCCAATTTTCCAGTCATGGAGAACATATGGAAAACGAGGAAAACAGTAAAATGTCCTGGAAAATCTTGAATTGTCCTGGAAAATTATTTAGCTTCCTTCTTCCTTGTTAGTGAAGAAAAATCTAACATAGGAAATGAAGTCAAAATGTAGAATAACATGTAAAAACTCAAAACAGTGTTGACAAAAAAGAAAAATTTAAAAATCGCAAATAAAATTTAAGTTACAAACACAGTAAATCAACAAAATATGCTCATAGAAAAGCAAAGTAAATAAAGATAAAACTGTAAATATAAAGTTGTAACAGTAAGACACTTCATAAAAGCCAGACTATAAAGATCGCTAGCAGACATGTTCATTCCTGATAGTTAGAAATAAACAAATTTTAAGTTCATTATGATTCAGTCGAGCTACCTAGAGGTATTGGTCATCAACCTTTTATCTTTTTTTTCAATGTCTAGATGAACCTGAGAATTACCCACACCACACCAATATTGTAACGGGGGAAAATGTCCTGGAATAGTCCTGGAAAAGTTCTGGAAAATTATTTCTAGAAAAGAGTGGGAACCCTGAAGCTAACTAGCATGATCATGCTGCATCATTGCTGTGTTTATTCATGTTTTACAAAGGTTTTAACCTGAGCCAGGCCTTACCACCATGATAATCATATCACAGTCATGCAGGCGTGATAACATACTGGTGTTGGATTGGTACTCAATATCGGCCAATACCCACAGCACAAGTATCGGTATCAAGAGGGAAAACATGGTATGGGACATCTCTAGTTGTGGTTAAGTGTCTTGCCCAAGGATACATTAACGTGTGATAGCAGGGGCTGGACTCGAACCTACAAGCCTTTCAGAGGTGCGCACCATCAGACTGAGGCCCCAAGGTGAGGGAACAAAAACATTAAAAGCTCTTTTACCAAAGACGGAGTGAGTGAAAAGGATGGTTAAGCCACTGACAGATTTTGAAGTCAGCAGAGAACTTAAGGAGTCGTGTTTTTCTTGCAGTATAGCCTGATAGAGAAAGACGTACCAACCTTCCATCATCATGACGTGGAGTGTTTGCTGTTCAGCTGTAATAATCTGGGGTTCGGTATCTCCTTTCTCTCTTTCAGATGGTGACGGCCTTGGCATCAGCATCATCGGGATGGGGGCGGGGGCCGACATGGGTTTGGAGAAACTTGGCATCTTTGTGAAGACAGTCACAGAGGGCGGAGCGGCTCACAGGGACGGCAGGTACGTCCATTCACTCTGACAAGGCCTCTGCTTCGTACACCGCTGATAAGGTTGAGGTCAGCTCTGCAGTTGTAGTTTTATTTCCGTGAACTGATTCTTCATTGTCCTACTTGTCTCTGATTTCTGGCATCTCTGAACACTTTCACTGCCAAGAATCATCGCTGTTATAAATGGAGTTTGGCCTGTGTGGGCTTCAGTATAGAGCAGTACAGAGGCTGGAGGTTCAGCTATTACTGTAAACATTTCTCTTCACTGCCTCCTCCAGGATCCAGGTGAATGATCTGATTGTGGAGGTGGATGGGACCAGTTTGGTTGGAGTCACCCAGAGCTTCGCTGCCTCTGTTCTCAGGAACACCTCAGGAACCGTCAAGTAAGATTATTGTTAACAGACATGTCAATTTGCACATGCTTTTACAATCTTTAATAATGCACGGACACACATCGTACAACATAAGCTTAAAGTTTAATTACTCCAGCAGCAGTGTAGCTCTAGGGATGGAAATAGAAGTGTCTCAGTGGATAAAAGAAGCACTTAACCCTGTTAACATGTCTATGAGGTGTGTTTATGTGTCAAAAGTAGTACAATTTCTGATCATCATTGTTGTGTCTTCATAAAATTGGTAGAATTTGATTTACATCACAGAGAAAACAACATGGTCAACTTGCAGAACTCAAATGTCATTTGATAGTTAATGGGGTGTGTATTGGCAAGGGCCTCGATGTTCGATACGTATCATGATATCACAATATTGTGATATATTGCGATATTCTACAGTAAACTAGGAAAAACCTAGAGACAGTGAATATGTAACTTTTCCATTTTATTGTTATTGAAATATGTCAAATGCAGCGTTACATACACTTAACACTGAGTGCATCAAGTCAATTAAACTAATGTTGCAAAGAAGTTATTGTTTTCCCTTTAACAAAGCGTTGAAATCATCCTAACCTGTAGTGCAGCTCAAACTGTAATCAAACACATGAGGAACAAAGTGGTTTGAGTTACTTACAGCACAACAGTAAGTTAAAAAACGTCACATATTTCTCTTGTCACTGTCTGAACTGAATAGTGCATGAAAAAAAACCTGTGCATATGTATTTATAAGTTGTATTTTATTTCCAACTCTGATAAAATATGAGTTTTTATTCTTACAAAAATATCGATACTAAGATTTGAAATATCGATATTATATCGGGAGTCAAAATATCGCGATGTATTGCGATAGCGATATTTTTCTACACCTCTAATAGTTAAGATAAGTTTACATTTCAAGTTAGTTTTACTTATTGTCATCTATGTATTTAATTAATGGTATTTACTTAAAGGCACAAGTATGGAGCACTTAAACAGAAGCCACACTAAACCTCTTGAATCCTTAACTAATTTGCAACATACAGGATAAATGTTTTTCAAAAGTTCTAAACATATCTGCTGTCATTAAAATTAAAAAAGAATACATAGCATCACAGCCATTTATGAACTACTGAGCTGAGATGCTCTCAGCTGCATTTCACATTTGGATTCAGGGACTACTCAGGTTTTCACTTACCAGGACAGAGTAAATATGAGCAGAGGTATTGTAATAATACATTTATTTAAGTCTTAATGATCTTTTTCATGAGAAAACTGCCTGTGTAAGTTCTCATTCATCTAGTTCATGACTATCTAAAGTTAGATCTTCTCCGTAAGGCTTTTGCTATTCCATAATTAAAAAAAAAAACTTTTTAGGGCTGCAGAAGCAAAACCTCTTTATGGATCTCAACAAGTCCAGTTACCACATGGATCTAGCTTTTAATATGATAAAAACAATTTTAATTCATAATTTTGATCAATAAAGAAAAGTTGTTAGTGGCCCCTTGTGAGGATGTGATACTGGTACTGTGTGGTATTGAAATCCTGTTGCACCATATTGATCTGTTGTTAGTTAATTCATATCAATAGGCCTGTATATATAGCTATACCTTGCCAATATGTGTATTGATACGGATTTTACAGAATGTGCACTGCCTCAAGTTCTGTTACAGCAGTTGTTAAATACTCACCTGAATTAAGATACCACTTACATCTCTCTAGACCTGAAAATTCAGTGTCTTAAGTTGTATCATCCTCAAAATATTTATTAAAGTTGTTGGAAGTTTTGTAAACAGCTGTCAATGGCCACAGTTCACTTGTGCCATCGGGATATAGTGTCTATCATCAGGCTGCTGGAAATACCCAGCCCTAGACATTAGGGACATTAGTGGTTACCCCTCTGGCTGCTGGTTGGCAGCAGGTATTCAGCCAATTAATCTGTCTCTGCTTTTCTTCACTGTCACACTGTTAACTTTACTGATGTTACGGGGACTTTCCTGGTTTGAAGTTGTTTTCTTTATGCATATAATATTGAGGGTTTTTATTAGCACTGCACATTTTCATAGGTATAATAGTCTTATTTAATTACAATTGTTGAGTTAAAGACTCAGTTCGATTCAATATCACAGTACAATGCAGTGGACAGAATCCTTGATTTTCTATAGTAATATTTTTAGATCAAAATACAAGCAGTCAGAAAAATATAAACTCCTTTTATTGTTTAGAAATAGCTTTTTAGATCTACTGCAGCAAAAATACTTTTCGTTGTAAACCAAAATAATACATTTCCTAGATCTCATCTTCCTAGACTTGTTTTTTTCTTTCTCAGATACAAAACTGATGCTGCAGTCTGGCGGTAGCCTCTGCAAGATAAGATGATTATTGACTGTCTGTGCATTGATGCATCTTCATCTACGTCTGCATCACGATGCATCGATGAAAAGATTCTCTTTGACAGCCCAAGTTCTAAATCCTATTAAAAATGTGAAATATTGAGTGCCTCTTAAGAAAGTAAACCGTGATGGATCACCCTGCTGATAGCATTGTGATTTATCATATGTTGCCTCCTCAGTTCTGTTTGTCTT
Organism: Scarus forsteni; assembly: GCA_036419115.1. Taxonomy (NCBI): domain Eukaryota; kingdom Metazoa; phylum Chordata; class Actinopteri; order Labriformes; family Labridae; genus Scarus; species Scarus forsteni. The sequence goes on from JAZDUH010000518.1 coordinate 12,212,731, forward strand.
TCCAGTGCCCCTCACCACTGCTGCACAAGGTGATCTTATTTAGTTCTTTTTCCTCTTGTTTGCTCTCCCCTCTATCCTCCAGCCTGTGACCTGGAAATAACTCTAACAGCATCTCGCAGGCTTTCTCAATTCCTAAAATGTATTTAAGAGGAAAGAGGAGGCTGCCAGAGGTGCTTTTAAGGAAACTGCACAGGTTTGTAGGAATCATTCTGCATCTGTGGTGTATGAAAGAGTAGTATCACACACTCTTGATAATATTTACACCACAAGGAAAGAAGTTGTAATGAACACTGTTGTGCTTCAGTGGTAGACTTCAACAAAAGAAGAGGAAATGCTGTGGTGTGGCAGTATGACAGTTTTGATTGACATCTCAGATGTATTACAGCAATGACAGACATCATAAATTCCTTTTGGCTGCAGTTCATCTCCTCTACGTCTCTTCCTGCCTCTTATATTACAACATGAATGATAAATAAAAAGACAGTGCTGTTAGCAGTCTTATTGTGTGCTGCATGTTAGAATGATAATAGAAGTGTATATCACACACAAAACTATATAGCACAGTAAATGATACATTGTGGTATTTTTTGCTTGCAGTATGATACAAATTATAAAAGAAAAAATATATTAATCAAAAATGTGAATGTTAAGACTGTGCATAATCATAATGATAAACAACACGGAAATACTTTATCTTATTGACTTGAACAGACCGTCAGATAACGCTCGCTGAGGCTGCCTTGTGTCTGCTGTGTTCACCAAACTTTTTTTTACTTCTGCCAAGGAGGTTATGCTTGCTGGTGTATTATGTTTGTTTGTTAGCAAGATTTTGGAAAAACTACTGTACGGATTTTGCTAAATTTTCAGGAGATGTTGGTAATGGCCCAACAAAATATTGACTAGATTTTGGTGGAGATCCAGATAACTGCCATTAGGGAATGATTGTTTTTATTCAATAACTGTCTAATAATTTTATCAACATGATTCTGAGTGCTAGGTGTGGGTTTTCAGGGTCAAAGATTCTTAATATGATGGTAACTTTATCATGGAGCTATTGATTATAGTTGTAACAACAATATGTGAGCTACCTTGTGAAACGCTGACATCACCGCATGTACAGTACTCTTGCACATGAAGGCTGTGCACACATACCAGGAACAACAACAGCTTCAGCCATCTGCTGAGTAACGTGTGCCGCTTACTGTGCTCGGTTTGTTATCCAGATAGATTTGTTGTCCGGAAAAGAAAGAAACTCCTGCGTCTCACCATTGTTGTTTGTGAAAAGTTTTTCTTCTCCATATGTGTATTGTAGCAGCGCTGCAGATCTACACCGCCATCTACTGAACCAGCATGCATACTACAGTGGTTTCATTTGTCTCCAGCCGTCTCCGTCTGAACGCAGATAGACTTTGAAAATGCAAAGGAAATTTTTTTTCGTTTATATGTCAGGATTGTCTGTGTAAACATAGCCTTAAACAGTCTACTACACTATCAGTTCAAGGAGAAATGTGCTGCAATGTGCTGCTACACACAATACTCAGGTTTTTACTTCCCGGGTTTATAATGTATCAGCTATACAGACTCCCCCTACATGTGTTTTCTGCTTATCATAAGCAGACAACATGACTGTTTTGACAGTCCACTCTGTGACCTCTAACCCCCTACCCACCCGTCAGACATTGTTCAGGCAGCACATCAGCACAGAGCTCATTATCATAGCCTCCTGTAGCCTCCCTGCCCCCTCAGATCTAAGTGTTTCTAGAGAGGAAGGAAGAAGAGCTGCAGCTGATCCTCTACAGAACTGGAAATTTTCTTCATCTTAAACCTAATAGACTCCCAAGACATGATGTAAACTGTCACACACCAGGACATCAGACCTTTAAATGGTTGCTCAAGTTTGCAGTTGTCTTAAGCTCTAACTGTGACCTGAACACTGACTTCCAGCATTCTTACTTTTAGAGATGACTTCCTCTTGATAGGCCGTCTTCTTTAGAGGACCGACTTCCACCACATCCTGCCAGTTCAACTCGACAGTCTGAAGATTTGTATCTTCAAGTCTCTGGGGGGTCATGATTATAGCCTGCAGTGTTGAAAAGCTCCTTTTTGAGACATCCTGAATGCGGCCAAAACACTCTAGAGAGGCCACAGAAAACACTTTTGTTATCAGGAATAAATACACCAGCTATCAAACGCATCAATTTAAAATACCAGAGGAGTATTTGTAGCCTGTGTGCTCGGCTTTTTGTTGTGCTCCTTTTGTCGTCTTTGCTCATCAATAATTCAAGGTTTAGTGGTCAGAACTGAGGAGCGATTGTAAGTGTTGAGTGAGGATCAGAGACCTCCATAGATAGCTCATACATTATGGATCGACGGGCACTAAAGCTTAAACCTATTCATAAAAAAACATGCGGCGGACAAGTAGACGCTGGCAGGATGTGTGTTTGCGAACATTTAATTACCAGCCAGTGCCGCAGAAACGAAGAACGCTGCAGGCTCAATAACATCTGTGGCTGCATCGTGATTTACTGTATGTTTTTCTCGGTGGCTTTTAATTGGATAGAAGATTGCAAGGGCTCAATCTGGAAACATATGAGCTCTGTAATGAAGTGAACAATGAGCTGAAGGAGAGCCAGAGCCGATGGTTTGATTCTAATCACAGAAGAAGTCGACTCCACAGAGATTTCCTTTGTTCAGATGGAGACAGGACGTTAGTTTCTGTCATCAGAGGCAGCACATTCCTCACTACATTAATATGTTTCACCAAGGCTGAAGAAGCCTGCAAGATGTGTATTATATATGAAAATCACTATACTGTCACTCATCGGCCTGTGTTCATGCTCCTCAGCGGTCAGGAGGAAAAACAGACCGTCATGTATTATTCAGAGTGCTCATACAGCCCAGTATCATATCCTATCTTTTCAGCTGGTCGCTCTAAAACACACTGTGGGGTTAAGAGAGGGTGGATGAAGGACATGTTGGTTATACAAGGGTTAAAGGATAACTTCGGTTCCTGCAGCTTTTACATTGTTTCTAGAATGAAGAACAACAATATACTCACCCAGAAGGCTTTCCTGATGCAAACGGTGCTTCGGGAGATATTTAGATCCAAAATCGAGCAGCGGACACCGATATAATGTAGCCTGTAGGGCATAGATCGCCGCTCCTAAAAACTGCATTAATCGTCCAAAAACTCATGTTTTTCACCAATATTCCATCATGATTCGCGCCGAATGGACGGCCATTGCAGCCTGTGTCTCTCCATACAGCGCTGTGTGGCTGAACCAACCTCTGAACTGACGAAGAAGACCGGGTACCTCTGCGCATGCGCAGTACTCTCCGGAGCGCTGCGATCACATCTTCCTTTCTAAGAGCTCCGTATCTGTATACTGTGGCTCCAAACTGTAAGGACACCCATCAAATTCAAAGTCCTCCTCCACAACATCTTCATCCCATAGATATTCGGCCCATTTTGCACAAAACTGGAAGAAGAAAGTCGATTTGTAGCTGCCCTGAAACAATGAGTCACTGCATGCGCGAAGAGCATGTAAACAAACTCGTTGGTTCAGCCACACAGCGCTGTGTGGAGAGACACAGGCTGCAATGGCCGTCCATTCCGCGCGAATCATGATGGAATATTGGTGAAAAACATGAGTTTTTGGACGATTAATGCAGTTTTTAGGAGCGGCGATCTATGCCCTACAGGCTACCATTATATCGGTGTCCGCTGCTCGATTTTGGATCTAAATATCTCCCGAAGCACCGTTTGCATCAGGAAAGCCTTCTGGGTGAGTATATTGTTGTTCTTCATTCTAGAAACAATGTAAAAGCTGCAGGAACCGAAGTTATCCTTTAAAGTACTGAAACAATACCAAAAACTGAGTTTGGGAAGGCTTAAAACGCACTGATGCACTCTTATTCAGACCAAGTACAAATAAAAGTACTTCCATTCAAGTTTCCACTCATTAAAGTGCACACATTAGGAATTACAATTCATTCGATTATTTTGAAACTTTGTCTTGAGTGCTGATGTTTCTCACATCTTGGCAATTTAGCAGTCCAGGTTCACTACTGTCATCCTAATTTATGTTACAATGCCACTCAGCTGAAGACATGAAGCCAACTCAAATCATGAGCTGCTATCATCATGCTTTTGAATGATACTTTGAGCAGTTATTGTCAGTGATTTAGGTGCCGTTTAGGCCTCATTCGGCCAAATCCAAGAAGTTTTCATTGTGTTTTGGCCTCCTGTTTACATGGGAACGTTGCCTGGAGTGCTTAGATGTGCAAACTTTGGTCCAGAGTGGAGAGTTTTCAAAACGCTGCTCCATGCAGCTCCATCTGAACCAGAGTCGGAGCGTTGCCCAGTACTCTTTTACATGAAGGCTGTGCGCACATACCAGGAACAGCAACAGCTTCAGCTGTCTACAGAGTAACATGTGTGCTGCTTACTGTGCTCGGTTTGTTATCCACACAAAACTATCCAGACAGATTTGTTGTCCAAACAGATTTGTTGTCCAGAAAACTCCTGCGTCTTGGTGCGTCCAGTCGCATTGTTGTTTGTGAAAAGTTTTTTTTCTTCGTACATGTATTGTAGCACCACTTTTTCTCTGCAAACTTATATTGCCATCTACTGGACTGGCATGCACACTACAGCGGTTTCCTTCGTTTCTAGCATCTCCGTCTTAACGCAGATCTGGTTTCAATACGCAGAGGAAAAACCTTTGCATTTTAGATTAGTCTCTGTGTAAACATGGCCTTACAAGTGTGGGTCATTAGACTTGGCATACCAATATTTAAACATAAGAATCTATTATTTGATTGATGAATAAATATAGAGAGGTCATAAAAGGAGTGAAAGTGCTCCTAGAGCACAAACCTCAAATGTGAAAACCTGCTCAGTCTTGCACTGACAACAAATCCTTAAAAAATTGACCAATTGACCAACATAACCTGAAAATGTAATCAAAACTTTGTTGAGAAGATGAGTTATTAGCAAAACTGTGTAAAAAGCCCCAACCAAGCTGTACTAACAAACAAAATGGAGAGATTTCAAGAGATTTGCAAGATTTTAGAGCTGATTTTTTCTGTGTAGGCTAGATGATGTACAGAAGTTTACAGTAAGTTTTGGTGGTATTCTTTCTTGGTTATACACCTGCATTCTGGAAAATTTGCTTTCTAGGGCTGCACAATATTAGATTTTTTGTTTACATACAATATGTTGATATTTCTACCTCATTATCACTGATACCAACATGTTTCATGAAAAGCAAAAACACTTTATTTAATGAAACTGCCTTGTTGCTTTCAATGTGACGTTCTATTAGTGAACAGAACAGATGACAAGAAAAAATTTCCCTCTTGAGGATATGAAACTTCCTCTAAATTGATTATTTGTGTATTTTGGTTATAGTTTAGCCAGTATAAGGAATATTTGATGGATATATCAGGTTTAAATGTCAGTGAAAAATTCCATAACGGTACAAGGAATTAAACAACTTTTGGCTAATGTCTGCCAACATCATACTGAAATTATCCCAAAAATATTTCAACTTTTGGCACTTAAATACTATAATGCTTTCAAACAACAAATATTACAATATTTTGAAAAACCAGTGTCAGAAATGTGTTGAAAGTAGATCAAATTGACAGCTTTATTTCATGAGAATTTAAGGCAAGACTTTTGCCTCTTACATGCAAATGAAATAATCCTATTCCTTTAGATAAAAAACTTTGATGATACAGGATTAGAAAACAAATACTCTGTGGTATAGTCACAGCTTTGTCATGTCCACAAGGAGACAAAAATCATTCATATTGAAAACATTTTCAACTGTGTGTGGACAGCACCTTGTTCAGGCGTATCTGCACACTTTTTTTATTAGACAGACATTTCATCCACACAGATGTTGTGTTTCAGGCGACCAAAAATGCACACTTTTGAAAACAGGTTCCAGAGGGGCAGCCTTGTGTGTCCATGTGAGCAACAAATGCTGATAGCTTCAGAAATGGTGTTACAGCCTCACCGTCCCTTAAATGGCACGTGTGAACCCTGACAACAGCAGAAACAGCAAAATACGGTGTCTTGTTTGTGCTGCTCAATGACTGGGCTTGTTAAGACCTTACAGCAAAACCTTCTACTCCTCTACGACCACCGTGATCAACAAGAGAACATCTGAAAACTGTTTACTGACCATGTCCGCCCCTTGCTGACCGCTGCATGGCTGTCTTCTGATGGCTTTTCTTGCTGGATAACGCTCCATGTCACAATGTTCAAACCATCTCAAACTGGTTTCGTGAACTTTACCCTGAAAGTTCACCACACTCCTGAAGCCTCCACTAGATCCCAGTCCAGTAGAGCACCTTTGAGATGGGTTGGGATGGGAGATTTGCATCATGCATCATCTTCAAGAAAAAAAAAATCTGTAGGAACTGTGTGATGCTGCCAAGTCAATGTGGACCAAAATCTCTGATGAATGTTTCCAGGTCCTCCTTGTATGTAGGCCACAAAGAATTACGGAAATTCTGAAAGCAGAAGGGGTCCAATCTGGTTACAGCAAGATCCCTCATGAAATTGAAGTTGGGTGTCTGTCTTCAACCGCTTTCACACTTAAATTAGCAGGTCAACGTGGGTTTTTTCAAAGCGGGTTTACCTGCTAACAATCGGCAGGTGACTCCTTTCCCACTGCCCGCAGACCCGGGTCTAATCCACGGCAGATGAGCTGCATGGCTGTTTTTATCCTCTGGTGCGTCAAGCTGATTTCATTGTGCAGACTGAATGACTTCAGACAGACTGATGATACAAAGGAGGATATTTATTTATCATTTTTTTATTTAACCTTTCTTTAACCAGGTAAAAAACCCATTGAGGTTGAGACCTCTTTCACAAGGGCGACCTGGCCAAGAGAGGCAGCAGCACATATCACAGTAGACAAAACAGATAGGGTACATGTAATTTGTTGCTGAGACAGCAAAGAGTCACGTAACTTGTAGACTGAGAAAACGGGTGCAATATTATGCACTGCGCACGTCATGTCGACGTCATGAGGTAAATTAGCAGGTCGACCCAGGTGTGATGTTCCCACTGAAGCCTGTGTTGCTTGCAAGATCATTCGACCTAGGTCAAAATGCTGATTAAACCCTTTCAAACTGCTGACAGGAGCCGATTGTTACTGGGTTTAAACAGGTTTTTTGGCCAGTCTGAAAGGGGTACTGGACTCCAGGTGCTACACGCAACCTTCTGTCTCAACAGAAAAATCAGTAAATAAAACAACAGACACAGACCAGTTAATCCTGTGGGAAATGCACCAAATAAGTTGCTAACTCAAGTTTTTATTATCACCTGCTAACTGTTTTGATCATATTTCCTACACTACATGTGATGCAAAAAACATCTTTACTTGGTGCACATGAAATTAAAAATTTAGATTGCTAAATGGAATTAGAAAATTATCTCTTGTTTAGTGCTGAGGGTAATGATAGGCACCCATAACCAGCAACAACAAATACATCTTCACTTTAAGTTGAGTGGACATCAATTAAAACTTGCTTCAAGTAAAGAAGGTTAAATCAGAGCTGCAAGAAAAATATGCTTTAATGGTCATAAATGAAAATGTAATAATTCATTCCTTGGAAGAAAAACTGGGACTTCACATCCATTCAGCACATATCAGATTATAAAAGCTTCTGTTTAAATGTCACAAGGTCCTCAAGGGTTTTATAACCTCCTCTGTTTGTTCAGGCACAAAAACAGCTTTGAAACAAAAACAAATCTTTTGTTTGCAGTCACTTGTCGACCTTGTATGTGTTTTGTTTCTCTGAGGATTATGGACCGTATTGGAGTATCATGATGAACAGAAGTGACCCTCTGCTCATGTGTTCCTCTGGCCAAAAGCCACAATGTCGTATCCAGAGTGAAACATCAGAGCGATCAAACGATAAGCTGTGATCCCAAACGAGGACAAATCAGGATGAATGGAAGAGGACGGCCTCAGATGATCTTTGATTTGATAATCCTCGTGTCTCTCTGTGTTTTTGGTTGTTTTTGTTGTACATAAAGACATCATGGGCTTAGAAACTGTAGTTTTACTTCAACAACAGAAGGGGGAGTCTCCCTGCTGAATGTACACAGGTGTGTGGCAGTACACCATCAGACAGGAAAGGAAGGGAACAGAAAAAAAGGCTGCTGTGTGGTATGGAGCTCCATCTAGTGGCCGTTTGAGATCACTGCAAAGTGCCTAAAAAACAAAATGTTTTTTTGTATTTTTGTTTGTTAGTTTCTGAACAGAATAACTCCAAAAGTTATAAACAGATTTTAATAAAGTCAGGGAGTCAAAACACTTTGGTGGAAGTTGATGAAAGTTCTTCTAGTTATCTATGAAATTAATCAAATATTATAAACAGAGCCTATATGGGTGCTTAAGATTATTTTAAATGTATCCATTTTACTGAAGTGTCTTCGTGGTCTGGGAAGTGCTTGGATTTCAGATTAAGTGCTTGATAGTTCTTGAACGGGTTATAGTCTTTCTTTTACAGGAAACAGGACATCAGACTGAACATTTGACTGAAATTGATTAATTTCTGATACAGATTCTTATTTATCATTGTAGTAATCTATTATTAATGATTGATATAATTATGCTCAAAAAATTAAGTCACTATTTGGAAGATTGTCAGACAGTAACCAGAAAAACTAAAAGGAATCTCATTTAGTTCTTGTGAATACAACACTATTTTACATCCATGGTGATAAAATAATGCAACAATTCATGTGCAAGTGATTTGCATAAGAAGATGAATTTAAAATTGCACAACAGGCTCTGGAAACTAAAACAAAAAAATAATTTTGGATACATATTTTTATTAATTGTTGTAAAGCTACCATTAATAACCAAATTATGCTTTAAAAATGAAGTTACTATTTTGAAGAATGTCAGACAGTAACCAAGAAAATTGAATCTCACAGACAGACATCTCACAACAGATTTATCTGTTATCCTAATCAAACTTTAATTCAAAATAAAAGTGTTTACTGTTGATTTACTTGCTTGGACATTATATTGTGTCGGCTCCAAGAGAACAAACCTCTGCCAAAGCCTTCCTGACATTCTCAGCTGAGTTATTATGGAAACTGTGAAAACTGCCCCATAGCACAATGTAAACAAATATCACAAATCCAATATAAAAATGACACTATTTTTATATAGAAAAAGAGGAATTGAATATTTCACAGCAGGCTCTGAAAGCAAAAACTGTGTTGTAGATAACCTTTGCACATTTAGACAGAACCAGACTGATATCACTTGAAAAGACAATGATTGTGTCAAGGGGTGGGTGTCTTTGTATTTTTTCCAGTGTCAGTGCAAAATCATTTCTGTCAAAACAGTGTTGGTGCTTAAACAGATTCTGAAAAATACTGCTATTAGAAATCAGAGAGTAAACTAGAGGTGTGGGGTACCAGTTTGGCTGAGTGGTTAGTGACAAGACACGTCCCATGTACATGCTTCAAATCCAGCCTGTGGCCATCTGTCATCCCCTTACATAAGCCTATCCACCGTCATTCTCTGTCCTATCAATAAAGTCATAAAAATGCTCAAAAAAAATATAATAAAAAGCCAATATTAAACTAGAGGTGCTCACAAATCTCCATGCAATTCTGTTAACTACCTGAGTTATTAGTGGTAAATTTGAAGACTGTCTTATCTCTTAGTGTTAACAAATCATTAAAAGGATTCCTGAAGCCATATCCTTACTCTGGTCACTTCCTTCTTTTTGCCATGGCCAACATTCCCTGAACTTTCACAAAAATTTGTTGAGATCTTTTTGAGTTATTTTGCTTAGAGGCAAACACAGAAACAGACGAACACCACCAAAATGTAATCACTTCTCGTTGGTGTAATGGCCAACATTCCCTGAAAATTTAATCGGTTTCTCTTAAGGGCTTTTTGGGCTACTAGCAAAAATGTGGCTGCTCTGTCTCACAGTAATAACAAATCATTTTAAAGAATCCTGGATCTCTAATCACTTCTTTCTTGTGCCATGACCAACAAACTCTGAAAATTTCATCAGAACTTTTTGAGTTGTCTTGCAAAGCAACAGACGCCGACAAAAACACGACCTCTTTGGTAATAATGCTTTAAGAAGGAATATTGTCTTTAGTTACATGCGTAAGTTACATGTATTCCTCACCTTGATTCTCTGCCTCTGCAGGGTGGTGAATATGGCACAGATGAAGAGGAGGATGACGATGAGGAAGTCAGCCCGCCGTATCCCAGTGCCATTGAGGTGTTTGACTTGGCGGAGAACGAGGACATGTCCCCTCTGGAGACAGATCCTGAGAAACTGGCTCACAAATACAAAGAGGTGAGGAGGGAGATGTTAAATTACCGCATCCACTGTTTAATCACCTGTTATATGAATATGGACATGTATTTAAAACAATCTCTTTCTGCTCTGAAGCTCCAAATAAAGCACGCTGTGACCCAGGCCGAGATACAACAGCTGAAACGAAAGGTACATGATGAAGTCAGGATCCTTTAGCTTTGTCATGGATAAACAGAAAAAAGACATTACTGATTTTCAGATGTTTGTCATCATATTTGATGTCTTTTACATTTCCAGCTTCACCACGCTGAGCAGGAGAAACAGCGCTGGCGTATGGATAAAGCCCAGCTGGAGACGACCCTGCAGGAGAACAAGGAGCGCATGGAGAAGCTGGAGGGATACTGGATGGAGGCTCAGAGTCTGTGTCAGGCTGTGGACGAGCACCTGAAGGAGACCCAGTCCCAGTATCAGGCCCTGGAGCGCAAATACAGCAAAGCCAAACGGCTCATCAAGGAGTACCAGCAGAAGTAAGACAACATGACGCCTCGTGTGAGAGCCACATTAGCCCTTTGACTGGCATTGTAACCGTGCAGTTGACCTTTTGCCACCACGGTTCTTAAAACTCTGAAAGACCATCTTTGTCTGTTTTTCCTTATTGACCTCTGAATGTTTGTAACGCCAATAAAAAATCCACAGGGTGGCTCTGCTGTACATGAATATGATTATTTGAAAACTAAGTAGAAAAAAATCTGAAGTGAATCGTTGTTGCATAGCTCCTGAGAAACTGAACAGTCAATACTTTAACAATCATAATGTAGTTGAATAAAATAATGAAAACAGAGTCGATCGCTTAATATCTTAATTTTGCTCTCTGTGATGTTTTCATATGTAAAAACACAAAAACATTGTTGCAGATGTATAATAATCCATTCATGCTAAGGATGATCCTCAACAGGCAAGCCAACCAGCAGGTTGACCTTCTTATTAGCTTCCCAGTTGGGTAATCTGAAAAAACCTGAAATGTTGCTTAATGAAGAAGGAACAATTTTACCAACAAATAATTTGTTGCAAATGTAGTTTGGAAGTCGAAGTGTTAACAGAGAAGCCACGTGCTGACTCTGGTGCTCTTATTTTGTCAGGGAGATCGAGTACCTGAAGAAGGAGACTCAGCGCTGTGCACAAGTTGGAGCAGAGGCAACTCTCCTGAAAGAAGAGTCGGGACAACTCCAAGAGCAGGTATGGTGGAAATAAGCTGTTTTCACACATGCTAAAACTTCAGACTGACTCAACATCCAAACTCTTGGAATTTTGGTTTGTGTGTTTTATTTCAAACCCGTTGTCAGTTTTGGATACGTCTATGCCTCTCACTGTTCCCTTAAAGAAGAGTAAAGCGAGGTCTACACATAAGGATTTTCTAAATCAAACAATGGGGACAAAAAGAAATAATAAAAAAATGACTAAATAAAATTCAGGCTAAATTAACAAAATCTATTCATATAAAAGCAGAGTAAATTGAGATTAAAAAAATGCATTTAACCATAAATTTATAATAGTAAGACACATAAAAGCCAGACTAAACAGACAGCTAACAGACAGTGTTCGTGCTGGAGAGTTAGAACAAAGAAATTCTAAGATCAATATGATCAATAGCTAGAGATATTGTTCATCAACCCCCTAATCTGCTAGCGAGAATTAAAAATGCCCACAGCAACAATGTAACTTCAGTTGGTTATGTGACACTGGAAAAAGTCCTGGAAAAGTCCTGGAAAATGATTTCTAGAAAAGAGTGGGAACTCTGAACAGTTTCAATCGTTCTGTGTGGTGTGGTCCAATGATCTCAACACATCACAAACACACACGATATTCTGTTCACCAATTATCTAGACTCTAGTCCTCCAAGACAGATATCATGATCGGATGTCATCTAACAAAAACAAAGAAGCATTGCAACAGCCATAAACACTGTCTATGGCAACAACCGGAAAACACAACACACAACATGGGAGAGGACATACGAGAAGAGGGAATGAAGGTGGTCTTTGGGCTATTTTTGATGGAAAATCTGGAACTAAATAAAAGGAAAGACTGCAAAAAATACTGGAGACAGCGTGGTCCTCCGTTTCTTTGGGCCACCAAACTTTATACATATTTTACACTCTTATCACACCTTAGACCACAGGATAATCTTACAGGATAATCTTGTAAAACGGAAGATAATCTGGCGTTTGCCGTCCTTGATCGATATAGGGGCAAATGGGGACAAAAAAAGCCTGATAATCTTTATGTGTGTACTCCGCTCAAGGCCAGACAGACATTACAGTCTGCACTCTAATCTGAACAAGTTTAACTTTTCATGTCCAGAAGAAAGAGTTCTGCTGGAAAATCAATCGGCTTCTCTTAAACCAAAGACGACATGCTGAGCAGGATTTCTTCTTCATTGTTACTGCTTTACAAGTGAGCGGCCTGCACAGAAATCTCTGAGCTCTGCCTGGAGCAGGACATTAAATCCTGCTTTGATTCATCTAACAGCAACAACTTTAACAGCCTTTCATCATAAAAGTCTATTCACATTATGCATAAAAGTTTTAGCAGAACTTTCTGCTTTAAGCTCAGTCCCTCACACCGTAAACCTTAATGTTTCACCAATGAATATTTAATAAAAACATGAAGTCACATTGAAGAGGCATGGCTATTGATTAATGAGACTGCACTTCTGAACATAAAACACATAATTCACAGTCCCAGTGAGTGTTAGATATTAAAGGTGGAGTATTCATCTTCAGTTCACTGCTTGCTACTGATCCAAGTGCTTGACTTTTTACTGAGGTGAAATAATTTTGCTTTTTAAACTGAACAAATTAGCAGCCAATTCCCTTTGTAAATTAACTGAGGTGTGCGGTATGTTGAACGCTGAATGGCACAAAGATTTTGTGAAGTCAGAGAGGATGTCCAAGACGATGAAAGTGCACATCAAAATCTTCTAAAACCATTTAATAATTGAAATGATGGATGAATAGGTAGGAGCATGAGAGCAGAAACTGCCTCCATTGATCATGAGACGGTTCAGCAAATTTTGGATTGAAATTTCAATGTGACGAGTGTGTGCTGGAGTCTTCTTTAAACTTCTGACACCTTACCAAAGGGGAAACCCAAGCAAATTCATTGAGACATTTTGGAACAAAGCGAGGAAAAGTCTGATTTCTTTAATCTTTTAATTTGATAATAAAAAGAATAGAATCCAAGATTATTACTCAAAAGATTAAACAAACCCTCAAACACAATAACAAACAAAACGGCAATATGATAGGAAAAATACAAAATAAACTAGAGGAGACCTTGCCTTTTGGCCAAGGACCCTAATAATTAAAAACATTAAGTTATTAAAGGTAGTATCTCATGTAATGAGTTGTCCATGAGACCATACATAGCTCTGAAAAGGAATCTCAGAAGAATCTCAAGGTTTATATTGTACTTTACATAAACTGCTTACAGTTGCTCTGAGTAACTTTCAGCAGGGTGTTTTATTTCTATATACTGGATTTTTGCCAGAATCTCATCTGCAGGTATTGTTGAGTTAATTTTCAATCTTTTCCCGGCATCATTGGCCACCCCTACTTGTTCAGGGCCTGGAGACCAACAGAACGCTGGACACAACTCGGCTTGCTTCATATCTTCTTTTTATAGGTGAAAACTTGGTAGAAACAACAGTATCAGTCGCAGCTGCAGGTTGATAACTTCAAATAAAGAAAGGGAAAGAATCAGGCTGTCATTAAACAGATTTAAATCAGTTTCCCCATTAACGCCTATTCTAAATAAATTGTAAATGAAGGAATGAACTAAGTAAATGTATTTATAATTATAATTAATCTTAATGATTAAAATTGTTTAAATGATTATCACCTTGTAAAATCAATAAGCTTTGAACAGCTTTAAACTTAAATTATACCCTCTCATTTTAATGCATTCTTTACACTTATGATTTAATTTAATTCATGATTTTAGCTCAAACCGATACATTTGAACTACTTTAATGATTGAAATGCATTCAAAATTAATGCTCATAATAGCTTATTTTTCAAATCAAATTAAAAAATCTCAACTTAAGTAAGATTACCTAAATGAGTTTACAAATGAAAGGATATAGAGATAAAGCCTAAAATCAGACCTCAAATCAAAATTGCCATGATGTGAATATTTAAGTATACATTTTAAGTTAATGGGGCTTAAATCATCAATCAACATACATTTTATCCTCTAAGTCACTAAATTAAGCTTCTTCTTTTTAAATGAGCTAACATTAAAGTTGCCTCCCCACTGACGTATCTGAGGTCTTCATGCAGCCATGCCTCCATGCACTCTGTCTGTGTGACAAAACAGTGACACACCTGATTCTGAGCCTATTTAATGCCTCAGCTCTACCCTGCCCCTCTCTACCTGCACTGATGAGTCTGATTTTGATCCTGAAGTGACTCTCTATGAAGAAGACATACTGGTCAAGACCACAAGCTCTGTGTACATAAGTAACATGGATGTGTTTCTGTCAGTGCTACAGCTGAATATACGGAACAGATGTAAAACAAGAACAACAGCATTTTAACTCTTGCAAAAATGAAACCCTTGATATTTAAACATGCGCATGCAGTGATGAGAAGGCGCATCAATATTGTACATTTGTGTAATTTGCCTATATTCCACCTGATATATCGGCTGTAAATACCTGAAAAAATTCCAATATTGGCTGATATCAATACTTAACTTCAGGCTGATATTGGCCCATACCGATATTAAAATAATAACAATGGTAACAACAGAATTTCTAATCCTAAGAAATGAATTCTCATTGGTGCTCAGAACTGCTCTTTTTCTTTCATGTGGCATAACATAAAAAATCTCCCCTCACCACAAAGGTACTGTGGGTGGGGGATTAAAAATCCATTTCAGCAGAACACATTTGCAGTGAGCAAGAGTTTCCTGAGCGGTTTGTAGTGATTGTGTGTTGGTGATATTTCTTTAGAGGGTTAGCCCAGAGAGAAAAGCCCTGGATCCTTTCATGTATTAAGTCTTAAAGGAGACATATCATGCTGATGCATGATTTAATACTTAGATATAATATAATAAATTTGAAAACAAGACCTTACACCCCCTTCATTTTCAAAAAATGAGATATTGTATTTTTTCTGATATCGTAGAACGAGATTTGATGCCTCTGAAAACAGGTCATTTAGAGATGTCCGCGAGATTTAAAACGAGGTACCTTTCTTTTTATTGGAGTAATCTGATAAAACACTTCCTCCTCTGTGATGTCCGTTAGCCACAAAACCGTCACCGAGGAACACATCCACCAGCAGCAGTATATAGCTCCCTGGCTCACATTCACTCATTACCAGCTCTGGCCTGTAGGGGGACTCAATACGCACTCGCTGCTTTGAGCCTGCCGGAAAATACAGTAGAAGAAGAAGGACAAGCTGGCTCAACCCTCTCGGCAGCTCTGACAGAACTGACCAATCAGAGCACAAAGGGCTGTGACGTTGCGAGGTAACTGTAGGTCAGCCTGAGAACCGAGCGTTTCAACGAGAGCTTGATAATGGCCTAAAATGAGGATTTTGAGAACGCAGTTGTGGGGCAATGAAGGAACTAAATGACCTGTACTGAGGGCAAAAATGCTTTACAGGCATCCTTGTCTGGCATAGTGAAAAGGAGAAACAGGCATGATATGTCTCCTTTAAATATCCTGTCCAGTTCTTTTCCGACTCCAGTGTCTAGCAAATCGATTCCACTCCTAAAAATAATGGAACCGGGTTCCAAGGTCTGTTTTACCTGTCAATGGGAGAGCCAGATTTGGAAATTTAGAGAACAAGCGATACACGTTTTTAACCATATTTCTCTCTTTTCTCCAGGTGGCTGATCTGGAGTGTCGGGTGGAGGAGCTCAAATCTGAACCTTTATAAATGCCTTTTTCCCTTACTTACAAAAAGCAACTCTTCACCAGAAGAAGCGGAACAAAGTGTTGTTGAACTGGCATTTACCTGCAGGGTATTTCTGGGTTTCTGGTCACACACTCTGGATGTGCCCTCAGGCTTTGTATTTCAGCCTCATAACCTCTTTTAACTTAGCTTTTCTGTTAACGGGACAGAAAGGTTCAACCATCACAAAGGCAGACTCTGTGGAGCTCTAGTTGTGTACTGTTCCTTTTTATTTTTCCAGTATTTAACCCTTTAATTTGTGGTTTCGTGACAGACCATGCTGTTGCTTTTATTTGCCAAATTCCTTTTTTTTTTTTCATTCTTTTGCTAGTTTTGTGACCTTTTTTCTTTTTTCTTTCGGAGTTTGTACAGATGTGATACCGTGTGGTTTAACAATCAGTTTGGTTTGTAAAAAATTTGAATATGTGTATAACATTTAACATAATATAAACTAATGAGATTTGGAGGGGTTGTTGTATATTTTAAGTGTGTAAATTGGGACGAAGATTGCACTGAAGAGGACATCAACGAGATGCTTCACTGGAACGAAGGAAGGAACCGTGACGTGAGACGTGTCTTGGAAATTTGTACAAACAGTAACCCAACCTTCATAGGGATCGTATCACTTAACCTTGAGAACCACCTGCTGCCTACCTTTCAGAAGTGTTTGTGTGTTTTTTACACATCAAGACTCATAAGCGAGCGTCTTATCCTCTCTCTCAAACCCCTCGCTCCTTTTAAAACAAAGGACCAAACTGAAAGAGCCTCCACTACTGCTGTGCCACAATGAAAACGGATCTTTTTTCCCCCCTTAAAATGGATGTTGTAAAGGATTTGTGTAACTGGTATTAGCTAGGACTACTGATCTATGAAACCGGACTGTGACTTGGGTGTTAAAGAAGTCGTTACCAGCAGCAAAGTCATCGATTTTAAAACGTTGTCTCGAACCAGCAGCTGCACTTGACTCCGCTGTGTGTAGCACATGGAAAACACTGCCGGGTTTATTACGCCTGTATCAATTTCCGCACAGTTTGAAAAATGAAATTGAGTCTACTTGTGTCAACTGTCATACCAGTATGTTTGTATAGTTCAGGTTAAGACTGAAATATTTTAATTTTACTTCATATTTATAATATAGTCGAGGAGCTATCAAGGACAAAAACTGACAAAAGCAATGCAAACAGTAAAGTGTAATAGACAGTCATTACTGTGTCATGTAAAAATGAAGTAGACCTGGATGACTACATAAAATTAAGATTAATCAATTGATTAAAAAACAGGCATGGTTATGAGTATTTTCATAATATTAAGGCTTGTACAGTGCACATGCTTTGCATTGTATGTTTTGTGGAATAAATGGTCAACAGTGATGGGACATTTTGTCTGTTTTAATTTCATTGTTTTTAATTTAAGGCTGTCATAAAGAGAAAAGAAGCACTTCCTCAAGATTAATGTTGGTGTTTTTCATGCCTTTACTTCAACAGGACAGTGGATAGTCTGTTTGGGAGAGAGAAGCTGGAAGAGTCTTCATGTTCTCTTCTATGATGTCAACATCTGTGGATGAATCCTCCCAAACTCTTCTATGTTTGTCCCCCAAAATACTAGAGACTGAAGACCCCTTCTGTTCCTGGAGAGGACCCACATTACTGCAGTTGTGCCCACTTTGATTTTCTAAATCCTTTAAATCAGTTTTATTGTGGTGTAAATATTGCTTGGTGATATGATTTTAATTAGGGCTTATCAATTATTAGACTACCTGTCATTAAAACTAGAGGAATTCAATAATGTGGAAATCTTTCAAATATGTGTTAAAAACTGAAAATATAGTTTGGACACACATTTTGAAAAGGAATGAGGAATTTGACACTGAATTGACATTTTAACACTTTAATTTGAGCCACTCTCTGAGTTAGACAACCAGGTATAACGTCCAACCACTGAAACTGATTCTCTGTTCAGTTATGAAAGTAAGTAACTATGAATTAACACCGTGATCAAGACAAGATGTAGTTTACGATGATCGTGGTCAATTTCTCTGCGGTTAAATTAGGGCAGCTGTGGCATAAATCTTACACTGTATGTATACATGTTTTCACACTGACAGTTAAAATATAAAAGTTGAAGCTGGATTTTTTTTTCTATTTCTGTTGGGTTGCATTATCAGTGTCTTCTAATCACCCACGAGGGCCCTGATTTCCACCTTGGGAACCACTGCACTTGCTGTTTTTTTGTTTTTAAATTTATTTCTTAGTTTGAGTCAGATTTTTCAGCAGTTTGCACCAGTAAAGTGCGTCACCCTCAATATATTTTGAACAGTTTTGCTTGTTATCCTGGTCAAATATCATTTCTAAACCCACAAAATAACCACTGTTTCTACTGCAGTGTTCTGTCTGGATGGGCCGTGGGCAGCTTGGTCTGGTGAGTCGCTGAACCACCCTTTTGGAAGATTGAGGGGGTGGCTGTCACATGTAGATGCGTCACTGGGCAAAACAAGATGGTTATCGTGTTTGTTTGACACCTATTATGGAGCCATCTATGTACTATAGTGTCACGTAGATGATGTGTTAACCCTAACCTCTACAAGTCATTTTCTACCTTGTAATATCAAAACTAAATATAGTGGTTGTTGCTGCTCACAGACGGGATCTTGATCTTCTGCTTCTTTAAAGCTTTAAAGATCTAGTGCCTAAACTTTGTTACCATATATAAAAATGAGTTTTATCATTTTTAAAAGCATATTTTAGATTACCTTGCCCATTTATTAAACTCACCAGACTTTTCATTAGGTACATAAAGTCATATAGCTAATCACATGGCAGCAACTTAATGCATTTAAGGGTAAAGACAGCCCGCAGAAGTTCAAACCAGGCAGCAGAAAAGAGAAGAGCCTTTAACTTACTGTGAACATGGCTTGATTGTTGTATTTGAGCATTTTAGAAACTGCACAACCATCTCTAGTTTACAAAGAATGGTACGGAACAGAGAATATCCTGTAAGTGATAGTTCCTCTAAGCAAAAATGCTTTGTGGATGATGAAAGGAGAAAGGTCAGAGATTATGAAGAAGGCAACAGCATCTTTCATAAACACTTGTTACACTTGAAATATGTAGGAGACTATTTCAACTTGAGTCTCAAAGCAGACAGGCTTCAGAGGTAGAAGACCACACCTGTTGCCACTCCTGTTAGGTTAAGACAGGAAGCTGCTATCATTTCCACAGGCCAAAACTGGGCAGTAGAAGATTGGAAAAAAAGTTACCTTGGTTCGTCTCAGTCATTGCAGTAAACAGACTGAATGAATTACACACATTTATTTATATTTACATCGAAATTGAACAGCCTTACAGAAAATTGAACTTCCTTAGGCAAGAAATGCACTTCAGACAAAAATAACTTTAAATATTATGTACAGGGCATTCACAAATTCTCTTCAGGGTTTAAATATTGCAGTTCTTCACATATTTAAATGTTTAGTGCACTAGCTCGTGTCATACTGTCAGCGACTGAAGCTCTACCGTAAAGCTTGTCTACAGGTGCATCTTCTGATGGTGCCTCCGGAGGTGATAGTTCCTCGAGAAGCTCTTCCCACACTGCGCGCACTTGAACATCCGCTGTCCCAGGTGGAGCATCTGGTGAGCTTTGAGGCTCTGTGGGCGGCTGAAGCTCTTGCAGCACTCGGGGCAGCTGTAGGGCCTGACGCCCGTGTGCTTCCTCTCGTGCCTCTTCAGGTCTCCCGACTGCCTGAAGCTGTCCCCGCAGTGCGTGCATAGGTACGGCTTCTCTCCGGTGTGTGTCCTGAGGTGCACATTGAGCTGCCCCGCGTAGGAGAAGCTCTTGGTGCAGTGCGGGCAGCTGTATGGCTTCTCGCCCGTGTGGATGCGCTGGTGCTGCTTGAGCCCGTAGTGGTTGGTGAAGCCTTTGCCGCAGTCGGTGCACAAGTACAGCACTTTGACTTGCTGGTAGCAGGCGTGAGCTTTTAGGGCTTTCCCGTTCTCGAAGGTCTCGCCGCAGTTGGGACAGATGCACGCCCTGTCCTCGTCTTCATCCACCACGAGGATCTCTGAATCCTGGAGGGACAGGTACTCCACCGGGTGATGCCTCTTGATGTGTTTGATGAGATAGCTCTTCATGGTGAAGGAGAACTGGCAGAAAGTGCAGGAGAACAGTTCTGACGTGCAGTGATACTTCTTGCACTTGTTGCTCTTCTGATGCTGTTTCAAGTTGGTGGAATTTGTGAAGACTTTATCGCAGCGCTCACATGTGAAAGACTGATTGTTAGCATGCGCCGTTTGCTCGTGCCTCTTGAGGAATCCGGACTTGATGAAGGTCGCCCCGCACTGACCGCACTTGTGTTGCTTCAGAGCGCACTTGTGAGCTTTGAGATCCTCTTGGTTGCTGTATGTCCGTTTGCAGCGATTGCAGCCGAACCATTTGAACTTTTTGAACTTCCCGTTCTTTGCGGGAGGCTCCTCTGGTTCAGGTGAACTGTTCTCAGTCTGATCCGAGCTGGTGTTAGGACTTGTAGACGGGGCTGCCCTTCGTTTTGGCGCTATTAGCTTTGTAATGGCAGACACTTTGGATCTGGCTCCAAGTCTGCGAGGCCTTTGAGAAGGAGGTGTCTGGTGGGATTTGACTGTTTCAGAGACTGATTTTGGTGGACTAAAGTCTGGGTCTTGACTCTGATAGTTCTCTTGATTCCCCTCCTGTGGGTGAGTCTCACATTTGTGCTGCTGGAAGCTTTCAGCTGAGGAAAACTCCAGTGAACAAACAGTGCAGATGAAAGTAGATTCTTCTGAATCCTGATTGATCGTCTTGCTTCTTTTCTTTTCTTTTTGGTGACCACGCAGATGCCTGTTCAGGTCGCTGTACTGCCCGAAACACTGCTGGCATACCGTGCAGACATACGGACGAATCCCTTTATGGACAGTCAGCCTGTGCTTCCTGAGGTAACCCTCACTTGCAAAGGTCTTGCCACAGTCTACGCAGCTTCTTTGAGGGGGATCTGCTCTTCTTGCCACAGGTTTAGGTTTATTTACAACCACAGCTTCTTGGACATCCTCACTCTCCTGCGCTGCCTCTTCCTCTTCATTTGGTTCTGCAGCACTTAAAAGCTCTGACCGCTCTGCTGTGCTCTCGCCTTTCTCGTTCTGATCACGCACGGTGACCGTCTCTTTTATAACGGTCTTCTTTCTGTGAACGAGCTGGTGTCTGATCAAGCCGGACGCCTGGCTGAAGCTCCGCCTGCAGTGCGGGCAGCAGTACGGACGCTTGTTGGAATGGACGCAGAGTTTGTGCCGCCTTAAGTGAGGCATCTGCTTGAAAACTTTCCCACAGTCGTTGCATGTGAGGGAGTGGATGGCATCAGCAGAATGAGATAGGACAGTGGGTAATGCTTCACCGTCTGCGTTTGAAGCAGGACTGTATGGTTCTTCTACCTCAGCGGCTGCAGGTGTGGATTCTTCTTTCGGCTCAGAGTGGAAGTGCTGAGTGTGTCTCTGGAGGAACGCTTCAGTGGTGAAGGAGAGCTGACAGTCGGAGCACAGGAAGATCTGATGTGTAGCTGCAGAACCATTTTCTAAAACAAAAAATGAAGGGAAATGATCATATGTACCTTATTTACAGACAACAGTGAATTCCTTATGACAATAAATATTTTTTCGATGGTAAAATTCACCTGTCATTTTCAGCCTCATCAGCCACAACTGCATCCAGGTGCTACTGAAATTGTTGAGAAGTTTGCTGCTGGGCCACACCATGAGCTCGTCTCCAGATTGAATTGTGCGACAGCAGTGAAACAGGATGCTCCCTTTGTATTGAACTGCCAACAGGTTTGTCTCATCTTTCTTGCGAGCACAGTTCACATACCTGTGTAGGAAAAGTGAGAGCAATCATTATATTAGATATTTTAGGATTAGCATGGAATATTGAGTCAGAGTCCACATGTACAACCAGGCTTCCCTGCAGTTTTCCAGGAAAAAGTACATCAGGATGTTGATAAACCCTTATCTTTAATGTCATTTACATTAATGTATTCTCCAGAAGATCAAAGAAAAGTCTTGTGGCTGTTTCACATCAGATGCATGTGGCTTCAGATAGCTATACTGTGGCAGCATCTCCTGTTTTTACAGATTTATTTCTTCAGGCAGGAGGAGTAAATGAAAGGTTATTATCTTCAGGTCATTGTTGGGGAACATGACAGGTCCAATGAAGATTTAGGGTGCAATGGTGCAAACATCCCACCCTGGGGTGTAGGCAGCTTACATGACCCCATCTTACCAAACCAACTTCCAGGTCTGTCTGACTTTGACTTCAACCGGCCACCCTCTGGTCCCCAGCCCAAGGTGAGAACTGAGCTACACCACCACACTTTTTCTTTCTTGCCTGTGACATAGGGCTGAGCAATGGACAAAAAATAAAATCCCAGATTTTTCCCCATAAAACTTGATTCACGATTTTAAACCATTTTTCCCCTCTCAAACCAAAAAAACTGCACAAAAATTACATGAATCAAGTACTGCTTGTATTTTGTCAAAATATATTCCTAAATCGGGGTGCTGGTTTGGCGGAGTGGTTAGCACCCCATGTACTTGCTTCTGCCAGTCCAGGTTCGAATCCCACCTGTGACCAGTTTGCAGAGTGTCTTCCCCTACTCTCTCACCCCCTTTCACAAGCCTATCCACTGTCTCTCTACTATCATTAAAGGCACAAAAATGCCCAAAAAATACATTTAAAAAAAAAAAAAAATATATTCCTAAATCAATCAGAATTTCCCTCTTAAAATTAAAGTGTGTGTCATAAAATGTTGATTATGTAGTTCCAATGCAGGCAGGTTTGCCTACATAAACACTGAAAGCTGAGGGATTTTCATGGCTCGTTAACATGTTTCTCTCTGATCAATATTAATCTAATTTAAAAATAATAAAAGCCTATTAAAGTGTTTGTGCAAAACCAGACAGGACCACAAACATGAAAACTGTAAAATTTCAGTATTTATATTTTTCAAACATTGTAACATCTTACAATTTAAGTAAATGAAAAAAGCTCGATTTTTTATTTTTTAAATCTTCTGCAGAAAATAACTTGAATTAATCGATATATTGCCCAGCCCTACTGTGACATATTCTACTGCTGTAGACACACATACATGCTGGATTAAGGTTAATTTGCCTCTCTATCCTAATGTTCCTCTCTTCTACTGATTAGACACATGCATGGCTTCAGGCAAACCTCCTTTTCTCCAGATTTTCTGTATGAAAGACACCCATGGGACATGCTGCCCACACTGGCTGTCTGAAACTTCTGACTCGATAACATGCCCACTAAAATGAAAAAATGTACTACTGCTGCTGCCATGCAAGTAAAATGCATTCAGTTTGAAACAGCCATTAAATTCATTGCTTCACGTTTGTGTTCTTAAACTGATGATCTCCATGTCCTGTGATGTGGAGATCACTTTGTGTGAGATTACTCTGATATTGTAAGACAGAGAAAAACAGCAACAGAATTTGATGCATTACCTCATCCAGTTGGAGTGTGAATCTCTGGCAGCATCGATGTACTCATACTCAGCTTTTCCTTTGTAAATCTGCACAAAATTTGCAACTTTTCAGCATATAAATACTACAATCACTCAAAGAAGACAAGTGTAAAGTTTAGTGTTTCTTCTTCATTTATTCAGAGAAGTCTCATCTTACCTCCCAGGAGAAGACGCTCTCCATTGCACTCTCTCTTGTTGTCACCTCCCCTTCCAAAGGTCCGAAATGCATCCCCGGAGACACTGTTGGCCCGTGATTTATAACCCCAATGCCCGCCCCTGGAATACTGGATCTGCCAATTGTGAGGCCATAAGGGATACTGAGCAGGGCCCGCTGTGGGACCCCCACAGTTGTTGGAAAGTCCAGGATAAAAGACGGGCCATTGAGGTTAGTTGGATCACTCTGGTCCTGGAACAGAGGCACACACTCCTTGCAATCTGGAAAATAAATAAAAGAAGATACATGATAATGGTTAAAGTTATTAATAATAAAGCAAATACTGGCATGCACCTCAACATGCTATACTGATATGTCACATCAAACCTCAAAAATATGGCAGGGATAATTAAAAAAAAGGAAAATGTTGAGAAGCAAACAGCATTATTAATGCTACGACATTCATGATATTTTCCTCAAATTTACTGAGCTTGTAGTCTGTTTAAACTTTAATGATAATATTGGACCTTAGCATTAAGATCAATGATAAAGGTGAAATCTCCTACTTACAGAAACCTTCATCGGCCTCTGGATTGTCTCCGTGTCCCACAGTTTCCAGTAACCTCTGGATTGGCGTTTCTGATGGCTCTAACACAGGGATCACTGCAAGAACAAAAGTCCTGTTTTAACAATCAATAAAACACCTTTAAATGAACAACTACAGCACAATGTTACAGAAATATATATCTAACCTGTGGTCACTATGGTAGTACAATTCAAACACTTTCAGTACCAGTGTTGGTAACAGGGCAACAAAAACATATTGTTGCACTCAAAATTAGGCATATTTGAAATCTTTTTTTTTAAGTATCAAATTGTCAAAACATACAACTTTTTGATGGACTAATTTTGTTTAATGTTGGTGAGAAGAGTAGAAGAATGTTACACTTTAGAAAAAGTAAATTTACTCTAACAAAATTTAAGCACAACTAACACTGGCTCTAGCGAAGTAATAATACCTCGTCAAAATGTACTTAACGTGCCAAATATTGTAGTTACACTGTTATGTCTGACAAAAAATATTTTAAAATCATGTTAACTGTTTCCGTACTTAACAACAGCCTACATAATAACAGTAGACTCACATTATATAACCAGACAGCAGCCATGTAGACTGATATATATGAAATTAAATCTCAGACATACTGCTGTAATCTCACTGATAATTAATCACTGATTTAAGAGGACAGGACACAACAAAGTGAACATGCAAGCAAAATATATGGAAGAAGATAAGCATTATAATATTCAAATAATCTGAAGTCATTAAAACTCGATTGTAAAGGTTTTAAAATACCCCATGGTGTTTTTAAAAGTAGGACAACCTAACTGATAAGCATATTAATAACCAAAGTGATAATGAAAACAAATGGTTCATTGCAGCATAAATAGTGCAGTGCTATGTTCTCCATCTCAAAATCCAATCTAAAAAACATGCTAGTCTGTTACTCTTGAAGCACCAACTCTCCCATGAAGTTTGCCAGCTTTGTGCAGTTTGTTCTTGTTTTGTGGTTGAATATCAAAATGATCCAGTGTCCCCTCTCAGCTGCAGAGTGATCCTTCCTCAATCAGGAATGGATACACTGTAGTTAGGTCCAAACAAGCCCCTTGAAATCTATTTAGCAGCCCCAAATTCTTAGAATAATCTTGTTTGCATTTCTGAGCCACTTTTAAAATGCTGTTTTCACTATTGCAACCTTACAGTACAGATGTATCAAAGAAGGTGAGGTCATCCTTGTATTTATCAAAATGGCCACAAGTTAAAAAGCTTGGACGCCCCTGTGTTAAGACCTTGAAAGAAGATGTAATTTTTGTAAACAAACACCTGATTTTGGAACAACCATGGGAGTAACACAGTGGAAATGATCTGAACACTTTTCTCTTTGTCTTGATTCAGCACTCTTTCTATTAACATCCACATATTTTCCATATTTTCCCTCTGTACCTGCAGATGTGGTGACAGGGGAAAGGCTGTCCCCTATGATAACCTCCTCCGCTGTCTCCACCCACTCCACTCCGTTACTCCTGGCAGACATCAGTGCTCTGTGGATGTTAAAGAGAGACACTGATGAGAGCTGATGATCTTTGAGACAGACCAACACAAACCATTACAAACAGCACTGAACCCCGAAGGCGAGCTAACGTTAGCATCTTACTGCAGCTCAATTTACTGTATGAGTTAATCATACAGTTTTTTTTCTAACATCGCCTTAAAAGCAGAAGGTAACCAACTCTGGCCTTTATTATACTCAAAGAGACATTAGCTGAAGATTTCCTTCGCTCTCCTACATCGGATAAGTAGCATGTTAGCATAGCGGCTAGCGGTGCATCATCAAGTCTTCTACAGACAAAGCAGTGCAGTTAACCCACAGCTGTGTGGACCAATACAGAACAAAAATGATACACTTACAGGATTAACGCTCCGTCTCTCGCTCTGACTGATAATCGGTTATTGGTTTTGAGGTACGCATATGGTACGAGACCGAAACAACAAAACTAAAAGGGAACCGGAAGTGCGTCACCGGAAGTAAATAGATCAAACTTTTCGCATGAAAATAAAACTATATTTATAAAAAGTGCGGGAGAGTGAATTTGGAGGTAATTTTCTGTGCTTCCTGTAACAAATATTTAAACGTGTTTTCAACATGAGTTTTAAACAGTCTAACTTTCAAAATTATGTTTTTCCTACAACGCCATTTTCGCCGTTTTTTTTCCGATGGCGTCAACAGCCTCTCTGTAATGCAGATTTATGGTATTTAAATTGTATTTAGGACACACATTTTGTCCTCTGTGAAAATAACATTAAATATCACTTAAAACATATATATGGCTGCTTAGAAAAGACAAACATATACAGGAATTTAACTGTATTCAGTTATACAGCACCTTTAAAATTAGAAGTTTAAAAAGTGCTAACAGAGAGAAGAAACAAACAAAACAGGTAAATGGACATAAAACTGTTTGGTCAAACTCAGAGGGTCAAGAAAAATCAAGTACAAAAGACGAATGACCGCAGTTAACTGGAAACATGTAGTATTACATGAATATACTTAATTGGCTGTCATAAGAGTATTAAGAGTAGTAAGAGTATTAATAAGAACATTTTAAAATTATTATTATCAGGCTATAATAAGAAGACCAATAACACAATAAACAGATCAATAGATGATGGCATCACATCGGAGAGGTTGGAGTATTAAATTTAAAAAAGTAAATTAAAACGTAAAAGGTGGTAAAAACTGGATTAAGAAAGAAGTTAAACAGCAAAGAGGCAAAAGAGGAACAGATTTAAATAAATTACTAAATAACTGTGTAATAATTGTAATTGTTGTTTATTTAGAAAGGGCTTCATTCAATTATTTGGCACAAACTTGTCAAAAACCTAAAAAGTGAAGCTCATGGCTGATTACAGCCTACCCTGTGCATTCCCAAAAAAATTCAAAAAAGGAAAATACTATATATTCTACATTAATTAATACTTCTGAATTGTCCACACATCATTAACAGTTCTAACTTAATACAGTATTACTGAGCCTAAAGAGAGTTTCAAAATATTTAAATTCACAACTAAGCTTATTCCGACACTCTATCCCCAAAAACATTATTTACCCCAAACTAAAACACATCAGTATTTAGTGTTTGTTTCACTTTTCTTGTGTTGAACATAAGCACATCTCGTCAATCGTAGTCTCTGTTTAATACAAACGGAGAGACAGTTTTATTAGTGGAAAAATATCTCAATAAACAATGTCTGCAAATTTTAATATATGAGATTCTATAAAAAATGATAAGTGGGATTCCAGATTTCCAACTTTATTTACTATTCTAATTTCTCCTCTCTGTAGCTTGATTATTGCTTATTATTATTATTTTGTAATTATTCCCCCAGGTTACAACAAAGTTTGAAGTATTATCCTATTTTGAAACAAAATTAGTTAAATAAATAATAATTGTATTTTTTATTTATATAGCACTTTTTAAGACAGAAACACAAAGTGCTTTGCAGGCGACAGGTTAAACATGATCACAGATATAAGACAACAGTAAAATACAAACTTGCTATATCAACAAATTTAAGGAAGAAATCCAGAGAGTTTATTAAAAAATACTTAATAATAATTCTAATAATAAATGTTTACCTAAACTCTGGCAAAAATAAGATGGGTGAATGATGTTGGAGTTGAAGATTTGAATGAGCAAACGGGGATGAAGCATATTCATCTTAAAAAGGAGGAAAATCAACCAGGGTACCAGACCTACCAGTTAAATTTTTTAATTGGGTTCCTCGGGGTAATATAAAATGGTGCTGAATTTATGAAGGTCAAGCAGCACCAGCACAGAGCAGTGAGATTTTTCAGCAGTGTTTTAGAGGAATGTTGTGTTTTTTTTCCTCCAGAAACTAAAAGGAAATTTGGTCTATCTATTTCTATGAATGTCAGTGGAGCATTTTCTGTCATTCCTTTTTATTTTATTTTTTTTCATAGGCTGTTTAAACACCACATTGTCTTTGTATAAGCAAATGTATATCTTAATATTGAACTTTAGACTTTGTTTTGATACCAAGTTAATTATCAAGATACAAGA
Source organism: Scarus forsteni (assembly GCA_036419115.1). Classification (NCBI taxonomy): domain Eukaryota; kingdom Metazoa; phylum Chordata; class Actinopteri; order Labriformes; family Labridae; genus Scarus; species Scarus forsteni. The sequence goes on from JAZDUH010000518.1 coordinate 12,241,346, forward strand.
GCAACACATTTAAAGCCAAAATAATACTGATATTGCTGATGATGCTAAAAATATGTTTATTATGAAGTTTACTTTAGAAGATGTCCAGATAAGGCATAGGCTACATACATTTGGTCTAACCTTTCTTTTTTTGCTTCATTAGCCACGAGTCTTTACATTTAGCAGAAAGACGAAATTTTCCAATGAGTTTTACAAAGATTATGCACCCTTTAACATAACACAATCCGGCTACAAAAGCAGTTAAGCAGTGGTAAATTAAAGTTGACAGGCTATGATAGGAAGCGTCTCATAGTGCATAGAGGCAGCTGCCTCTATATGCACTATACAGCATCAAACCTCATTCAATACTGTGGCGGTTAAAGCTTATCCCCAACATTGGCCTAAATAAAAACACTGCCGATGAAAACAAAATACCTTATTAGTTAATTCAAACCTTGTTCTAAAATTCGGTTTATATAGTTCAACAAATTAAAGTTGTTGAAACTTATATCTGTTTTACTTATGTGGCCATTCCTCCAACTGTTTTAATCAAACAAGAATCAGTACACAAAACTATAAGAATATATAAATAACCTAAGCTATGTTTACAACGGCTAATTTTTGTGTCGCCATACTCTGATACTTAAGTTGAAATGTTATTGTAGTATTTAGTGTTAGGCGTTCAAAATGACTGGTCGTCACAGTCCACTTCCAATTGCAGCCCATTAGGACGCGGTATTAAGTCTAATGTTCCCCCCTCCACATACAAGGCGCCGCTGGTGTAGTGGTATCATGCAAGATTCCCATTCTTGCGACCCGGGTTCGATTCCCGGGCGGCGCACGCTTTTTCCCCTCAAACACAGCTGTTTTGCGGTTTACATTGACTTATGTCAATCTCGAGAATAACTTTTTTTTTTCCTTTTTTTAAACGTTCTTTCTTGGTAAAACAACAAGTTGACAACAACACTTTAATTTCCCTGACAGTTTACTCCCGCTGTTGCTTTAACTCACCACCATGGCGACCTCCCAGACAGAACTTTAGCTCTGTCTTTGTTGACGTCGTCCAGGAACGACTGAAAAAAAAAAGACAACGGTCACGGCGGTTGCCCCGCGACGACGCAGCGCTGATACAACACCAAGAACACACCTGCACGTTCCAGCCTCAAAATGCAGTCCGTCACATTCGTTTCCTCCAGTAAGCAGGACTACAGTCCTCAAGAGGGATGTTCCAGCTTGTGCGGCATGTGTCCATCCTGCACATTTGCCGCAAAACCACCGGGTTCCGTTCAGAAGCAGTGGAAATTATCTGATGAAGTCAAGAGGAGATTTTTAACGGAGCTGCTGCTACGATGTAAGGACGTGAGGACGCTGGAGAACATCCAGAAAGTACTGAGTGTGACTTCATGGAGTCTGTTTACCTACACCAGGTCGAGGAGCTCAACTTCATCTCAACATCACCGCTCTCCATGTAAAGACAAAGCGGCGAGAACGAAAGTCGTGGGCCTGGACATGAAAATGATCTGGGACTGGTTCAACAGCAGCAGCGAGTGTTTAAAGCTACGCTATCTCTGTCGCGTGTTTTCGCTTTGTGACTCGGAAATGTTACGCATGGCTGCTAATCTGACAGGTGTGCTCCTAGTCAGACAAAAGCGAGGATTTCTGCAATTTAACGGTAAGAATGCACTTAAAACCTCGATATGATATTGTTATTTTCATGTTGGAGGTGTTTAAACATTACTTTTGTTTTTTGGGGGGTATTTATAGACAGTTAAATTGATAATTTTTAATCAAACTATGGAAACTGACCTTTAATTGCAGTCCCTCCATTTGTCACTAGAGGTCGACAAACAAATGCCTGATGCATAGGCAGGGTTTTCCATTTTTATTATTTTAATAGATGTAATCATCCTACTTTCACGGTACTAGTCAATCCATTTGAGGATAAAAACTGTTTTTCAAACATATTCTGGTCAAGGTAGCAATAATAACAATGTAAGTCATTGATTATTATTTAAGTTAATTTTACTTACTATTTTCCAATGCAATATTGATTAACAGAAACATAGCAAATTAACAATCATTTGTTAGTTTACAAATCAAAACTATTTTAATGACTGTTTAAGAAGCATTTCCATCTTAGATGTAATACATTTTGTCTGTGTACATGGTATACATGGTTACACTTTTTTTGCAAACCTTTTGCAAATCGACTAAAGGTCTACATTTTAGTAAAGTGGAGGGCCGCATGGCAGAAATTGTCAAATGTGTTGTGGTTAAGGCACACCTAAGGCCATGCCAAAATCTGAAGGCACACAATACTCAATTCCATTAAAAATGACCTTTTATACTGTGTAACAGTACCTATTTAGTATATTCATGCATTTTTTATGCATTAATAGACTACAGTTGTTGATTATACAATTTAATCAACAACTTTATTACTCTTGAGTGGTTATTTGTTAAATTTGTTGGTTTTTGTCAAGTTTTATGAACCCAGTGATGCATCTTTAAATATGACAAGTCATATATTTAAAATTTGTCAACGAATCAACAAGAGTAACACTAAAATAATAGCACTTGACAGTGGCCTCGGCTTTATTGACAATATCTTAAAGATAGTGCTTAATGAACCAATTCATAGTTAAATAAAGAAATTATGTACAGAAATAAATAAAGGTAATCAAACACTCATGCTTTCATTTTTCATATAGTAGTAAGTTATGATAAGAACCATCCCCAAGACAGACCTAAACTTACCTCAGAGCATACGAGTGAGCTTTGACACACCATTTGAGAACCACTGTGACGTGATTTGATAAAACAGAATGTCAGCTTTAGGGCTAACCAAATTATACCTCGATAAGATGAGCATGATATCAATGTATGTTTATTACAAACTTTAATCTAAGTCTTCTTAAAATCAAAAAAATTTAAATCATTATTATATCACAGCACCGAAAAAAAACCTATAATACCAAATACTGGAGTAATTTGGTGTTTTTAGCTAACAAAAATCACAGACCAACTTCTACACTCTACCAACTTCTACACCCTTTCCAATATCTACAAAAGCATAGATAACATTTTGAAATATTAAGTCTGTCAGAAAATAATTTCTATACTGTTAAGTACCAGGTGTTTTAAACTATATGGTAATATCAATAATAAAATGAAGTGCGTTATTGACCGAAAGATAGAGAGCAATGCTTATATCACAGATTTGTTGTTAACATTTTAAAGTTGAATTTGAATTGGAGATGATTCACACCAAAACTCCAAACTGACCATATTTTCTGTTGATTATATCGTCTTACCTCATAACTGTGTGAAAACACTAATGCTGTGATTTGGTTTAGAAAAGTAATACTTTAGTCTTCACAGTGAAATATATTGTTAGTTTTTAAGCATGCATTCATTTTCTTATAGTATTTATCTTATTCTTTAAGCAGACTGTTGTAAAATGATTCAGAATACCGAGGATGAGGAACCTGAAGACCCTGAAGACCCTGCTCTTATGGTGGTTCCTGGATCTTTTAGTTCTATGTCAGGAGTCAGTAAATACAGAGACTTCGTAGGCTGCCTTCATGTTCATCTTTCCAAGAGGATATTAGGTAGGTAACATACAAAGTTCAACATTGTTTCGCACCTTCTTCACAGTGCATGGCTGTGATCAGCAGAGATAGATTATATATGCTCCATTCATGCTGAAATCAAAGTCCTGAAATTGTCCTTAATATACCCAGAAGAGCATGTGTGAACACAAACAGCAGGGTTTTTCTCTCAGACTTAGCTCTGAAACTACGCTGCTGCTCCCTGAATGTTTCCTCTTCCCAGTGCCTCAGAAGAATGGAGCAGGGTTGACAAACTTGTTGACCAAGCGCCTTCTGTTTTCTTTAACATAAGGTCAATGGGAATACTCGTAGATTTTTGAATTATTCACATTGCAGGGTTTCCACGCTTCCTCGAAAACTTTGAAAATGCATGCAAGGCATTGGAAATGAGGAAAAAAGTATTTAATGTAGTAAATGTCATGGAAAAGCTTGATTATTCCTGGAAAATAATTTCTCTTCCTTCTACCTTGTTAGTGAACAAAAATAAAACATAGGAAAAGAAGCAAATATGTAGTTGGCAACTAATGCACATTTAGCCATAAAAATGGGTAAAGTTAATGAGATAAAATTTAAAAACTCAAAACAATAAGCACGAAAAGAAGTAATAAGACATGACAAATAGAATTTAGGCTACTCAAACAGTAAATCAACAAAACCTATTTATTTTTACAAAAAACATACTAAATAAAGATAATAAGCACAGATATACGCCATAAATGTACAACAGTAAGACGCTACGTAAAAGCCAGACTAAAACGATAGCTGGCAGACAGTGTTCATGCCTGAGAATTACATATAAATAATTTTTAATCTTGTTTCTTAGGAGGCTGGATTAACCTGAGATCTGCCCTCACCAGTATTACCAATCTGGGTAAATGCACAAAATCTAAGGCACAACTGTATTTAGGGAAATTTCTACTTCCATCTCCAAAAAAAAAAAAACAAGCATTAACATGTCCTGAATATAAAAATGTACGCCTGCACAGCTCCTAGGTAAGCACTGGATTGGATGCTACAACTCAGAGAGATGTTACTTGTATTGTTGTGTATTAATGAAAACATTGTTGACAACAAACCTTTGACACTGTTAATACCATCAGAACCTAAACTGTGAACATAATTTCTCTGTCAGGTTTGTTGGATGAGGACACTCTAAAGCTCTGTCAGGAAGTTTGTCAATACTGGCGGCACCTCGCACAAGAGACCCTGGAGGAAATGAAGTTGTCAAGAAAATTTCAGGATAAAATGAAGGACATAATGGAGGTAGAATACTAACATGTAGCATGCAGAATATGACTCAGTATTGTCTTGCTAAAGTTGGCAGGGGCATCCATGAAAAAGATGCTGTTAACCCCTGCCATGGGTAACTTGACACGCCTGAATACCACCACAGATGCTAGCTTTTGAACTTTTTTACAATCTGGATGGTCCTCTTTAGCCCAGAGGACACGTCTGTGATCTTAAAACAGTCTGACCTGTGGACTCATCAGACCACAGAACACTTTTCAAATGAGCTCAGCAGTGTTTCTGGGTGTTGTTGATGCACGACTTGGGTTTGACATGGTAGAGTTTAACTTTCATTTGTAGAAGTAGCAAGAACCGTGTTAACTGACAGTGGTTTTCCAGAATGTTCCTGAGCCACGTGGTGATATCCTTTACAGAATGATGCTGGTTTTTAATGCAGTGCTGCCTGTTGGGATTAGAAGGAAAAAGCATTCAATGTTGGTTTTTGGCCTTGCTGCTTACATGGGCAGATTTCTCCAGATTCTCTGAATCTTAACTGTAGACGATGAAGCCCCTAAATTTCTTGCAGTTGTATGTTGAGAGACGTCTTAAACTGTGGGACTATTTGCTCATACATTTGTTCTCAAAGTGGTGAACGCCTCTTCCTTGCCTGTGAACAACTTAGCCTCCCAGGTGTAAAAAGGGCTACTCCATCGATACCTGGCCATGATGCTCACCTGTTATCAATCAACCTGTTCAGCCGTGGAATAATCTAAACAGGTGTTTTTGGGCATTTCTCAACTTTCTCAGTCTGTTGTTGCCCATCTTTGCTTTTTCGGAACATGTTCCAGGCATCAAATTTGCATTCTTTTTTAACATTTAAACAATGTCCCATCTTCATTTGACTTTGAGCTTGAGAGTGTGTTGCATCATAGTGACATCAGCATTGCCCAACTGATGTTTCTTTAGTTCTGCGTCACCTGACTAAGCCCAGTGTTTCCCCAATGCATCAGAAAAGTTCAACAGAACATCATCAACATGTGTGAAAGAGGCTTAAACCTTGACCTTTAGATACAGTACTGTGTTAGTGATGTAGTGCTCCCAAATGTTATGCAATGCAAGATTTTTGGTTTGTCTTGTTTACGTTAGCTTATTCTGTATTAAATCTCTAAAAACTTAATAAAGTGTGAATTTATATTTAAAAATTGTTAAACTGATGTTAAATTAATGTATTTTTCCTTTGTAGAAAACCAAAGCTCTCAGTATAGTCAGTTCTACATATGCCAACATTGTTGATGTTCCTGTGCCACTTAAAGATGATGACGAAGTGGACATTCCTTGTCAAAAGGTAAAAATCTGCCCTCTGCTCATATTTCTGATTTTCCGATATGTCGAATTAGATTTTAAACATCCGTTATTAACACTTTTTTGGCAGGTAAAACTGTTTGAAGCTGCATACGCCAATATAAGAACCAAAACGGTGCCAATGGAAGAGAGAAATGTATTTTGCAGTGCTTATTTTACCACAGTGCTCGTGGATTTGTAAGTTTAACTATGCAGGTTCTGACACACATGATTAGCTCTTTGCATTTAAATGTAAAAAAGTTTGATGATTATATATAACAGGGAGGATCCTAGTCGTGTGGTGGACTACAGAGGTGGACCATTCATAGCCACCGGTTCTAAAGACAGAGTGGTGAAGCTGCTTTATGTGACACCACAAACTAAAACAGTGTCGCTACTGAAGGGTCATGTTGGCAGCATCCAAGTGGTTCTTCTGTGTGAAGAACGAGACCTGCTGATCACCGCGAGCTCTGATACAAGTATCAGGTAAGGAGGAGATAAAGACTGGTACGTCAGAGCTCAGTGTACTGTTGTTACTTAGTCAGTGTGTGATGAGTAATTAGCCTGAGAATGGAGGTGACAGTCTTGGAGTGTGGGTGTAAATGTGTTGCTTTCTTTCATTTGTAGGTGTTGGAATTTGAAGACGGACATTTGTGTGATGATGCTGTATGGTCACACTAGAGCTGTTAACTGTCTGGATGTTCATGATGATAGACTCGTCTCAGGAGCCAGAGACGGTCTGGTTAAAGGTACGAAGAATTTTAGGAGCTAAATATTAACAATCTGGTCCAATGTCATCATAAAATAAATTTAAAAAATCATAACTGTTTCTGATTTTGTTGCTTTTTTGTGTGTTTTTTGGGCATTTTGTGCCTTTATTGATGGGAGAGAATGACAGTGGATAGGCTTGTGAAAGGGGGCAAGAGAGTATAGGGGAAGACACTCTGCAAACTGGCCACAGATTAGACTCGAACCCGGGCTGGCAGAAACATGTATTTGGGACGTGCCTGGTTGCTAACCACTCCGCCAAACCAGCACCCCTGATTTTGTTGCTGTTAAAAACATGCTTATAATCAGGGCTTTCCAAAAGCACCAGCTGCCAGCCAAACAGCAGACTGCACACACAGATACAGCTGCCTAATTTTTTGTTCACTTAATCCATAAATGAGCAGAAGTGGAAATTAAAAAATCCTCTGGAAAATTCATTCATTGCTATTTTTTGACACATTAAGGCTGAAAAACATGGTGAAATATACTTCTAAAAATCAGCCAAGAAACATTTAGATCAGTTTTTTCTTTCTTTTAGTAATACCAGTTGGTATTGCATTTTTTACAATTGGAAAGCCAGATTAGTCACCTTTACAATGAGTTACAGCTAAACATGAGGCCTATAATAATGTGCTGAAGTCCCGTGGAATTGGAAGCTGTTCCTCCAGTATGCAGAGTAGCAGAAAAAAAACCTGTTTAAACCCAGGAACAATCGCCACCTGTCAGCTGTTTGAAAGGGTTTGATTGGCATTTCAACCCGGGTCGTTTGAGCCTGCAAGCGATACTGGTTTTGATCGACTCACCTCCGATCAGCTTCAGTGGGAACATCACACCTGGGTCGACCCAGTACTTTACGGATGACGTCACCGTTATGCCCCACGGCATAACATCCCTCCCGCCCCCTCCGTCTGTGACTTACGTGACTCTTTGCCGTCTCAGCAACAAATTCCACCCACCTTTGAATTATCAGCGCCAACTTTGTACATTTTTAAAGAGGGACAAAAGTACAAAGTAAAGAAAACAGTTTCCACGGCCTCCATGCTCCTCTCTATAGTTTACATGGAGGGGCTTTGTCGCACTGATGATATCATCAACATGATGACATCATCTTGATGAGGAAAAAAAACAGCCACACAGCTCGTCTGCTGCCGATTAGACCCCAGTCTGCTGGCAGTTGGAAAAGAGTCACTTGCCGATTGTTGGCAGGTTAACCCGCGTTCAAAAAAACAGCGTTCACCCACTACTTTTAGTATGAAAACGGTATCATATCAAACGGTATCCAAACTTCGGACTGGGGGTGGGAATTGATAAGTTTTTATTGATACCAGTGCCATCAACAACTCTGCTTATTGATACGATTTTTTCATGATTCCCTTTTCGATTTCCTGCTGGTTTTCTTTGTGGAAAAGTAGGCCTATATCAGGTTTTCAGTTGCAATGATGTCAAACACTCCTGATATTGAGCGCCATGTATCTGCAAGATACTGGTGTCTCCACTTAACTGAAAGTTGTGCAGTCAGCACTGGAAAAGACTTCTTTTTGTCATTTCTGCTGATTGCCTCTGATGAGACACCCTTGATTTGCAAAGCGTGTCGAGCCAAGTTGAAGGATAGTTTAGACAGAATTGCTAGGCTAATGATAGTTATCCTTTGAGGGAGTTGTTAAAAGTTTTCAACTGGAATTGGTTTTTGATTCCCATCCCTAAAGGCAAACTCAGACAGACCGCAGAGTGTGCATTCCAGGGAGACAACGCCCCAAGAAGACTGGCTGTACAAATCTACAAATATAAGAATAACCTTCATGTTTAAATGTTTAAATTGAGATATACAACATTTTTTCTGATGTATGATTAATTACCATCCTGCTAGTGTGGAGTCTGCACTTAGGAACGCACTTCGAGCATTTAAATTTCAAGCACCCAAGTTCTGTCCGATGTGTGAAGATCAACAAATCAACGGTGTACAGCAGCTGTAATAAAGGATTCATCAAAATGTGGGACATGGAGAATGCAAGGCTGCTGAGGGTGAGAATATGAGTCAGTCTTCAAACACAGTACACCCTCTTAAGAACAGTTCTTTATGGTTTGTTAACAGCTTGGCATGCATCCTTTTTGTTACTTTTTTAGTACTCATTTTCTTTATTTGTTGTTCAACTGTCTGCAAGGTGATTAATGCGCACAAGAATGCAGTGAAGTGTCTTTTCCTTGATGAGTGGCATCTTTTATCTGGAGATTCTGCCGGTCAGGTCATGGCCTGGAGCACCAACTGTGATGTTAAAGATTGTCTGATGACCTTCAATCACCAAAAGTAAGCAGGAAATTGACTCTACCTTTAATAGAGCTCTAAATATGCTGTTTTCACCTCCTCTCTCATTGTTTCTTATAAATGATTGTGCAATCTGTTTGAAAATGTTGAAAGTTTCCTTTAAATCATTTGCTTACATTTTCATTGATTTTCCAACATTTTATTCAATTTTCAAAATGTTCTGCAGGGAAGTTAAATCTCTGACTCTTGTGTACCTTCGTGTCATTACCGGCTGTGTGGATGGAAAGATCAGGGTGTTTAATTTTCTCACAGGAGATTGTCTGAGACAAATTAAGGCTGCTGCTGAAACAGAAGGATTACTGTCGCTACATTTTCACAAGAACAGGTAACATCGCATCCTCCCTTTGTTTCAAGAAGTCTTGCTTTGATTGTGTCTAATTATTTGTTTCTTTTAGTATTTTAGTGAACTCTGTATCCAGTGTGAAGCGTTATCAGTTTGCTAAGGTGTTCTGGGATTACAGAGAGTCCAAAGAGCGAGGTGGAGTTGATGCATCATCCCAAAATTACGCCAAAAAGGTTACTTCAGCTAGCTTAAAGATGCCTGACTTTAACAAGAAGAAACCAGAGAGGTCTGCGCTGCTCTACCACACCTGCTGCTCATCGACCACCACTAAAAGAAAACCACAAGGTAAATTTAGGAAATGGAGAATAGCAGAAATGTCTTTTATGGTTCGGTACACAGCAAATCCTTAAAGGAATCTGCAGTTGATGAATTACACCAATCAGGCAGAACATTATGACCACCTGCCACCCTGACTGCAGCGATGACACCCCAAACTGTAATGCACTGTGTATTCTGACACCTCTTTATCAGAACAAGCAGGAACTTTTTCATTTATCTGAGCAGCAGTAGCTTGTCCGTTGGTTTAATTTATTTGATTAGGATTGTAAATTGTAAATATGCCGGAATTAGCGCAATAGCTAAGTTTCATCCGTTGTCCTAAATAGCAACACTTTCCACAAGACAGTAAACAGAAAACACACAGTTTTAACAAACAAGATCCACACAATGTGTAAACAACAGATAACCCACAATCTATCTAAAAACAGGAAACATCAAGCTCTCAGAAGCAGCATCAGCAGCAATGGAGGATGAGATGAACATTATTTATGATTACATGACTGGTTTGTTTTCAACCAATGTTTAACTTTCTTTTTAAATGTTAAATAGTTGTCACTGTCTCTGATCTAATCTGTTCCATGAATGTGCGCCTCTAATAGACGTCACCTTCTGGCTAAACTCTGTCCTACGCCTTGGCATGTTGCAGTCCCCTCTAGTCTGTGCTCTGGTGTTCATGCTGGTGTCCTCTTTCTGAATATAATCATTGAGATCACAAGGCCAGGCTCAATTTTCCATATGCATCAGTGAGACTTGGCTGCCCATGACCCAGTTCACCACTTTAGATAGATACCGACCACTGCAGACCAGGACCACCCCAGAAGAGCTACAGCCTTGGTGATGCTCTGACCCAGGCATCAAGCCATCACAACTTGGTCCTCCTCAAACCCACTAGGATTCTTATGCTTTCCCTTTTTTTTCTGCTCGTAACATCCACTTTGAAGACAAAATGTCCACAAGCTGCCTTAAACATCCCACCCATTAACACGTGCCATGATGAAAGGATAGTCAGTGTTATTAACTTCCCCTGTAAGTGGTCGTAATGTTACTCCTGATTGGTAGAAGTTGTGTCTTTGTTTAGTGACACCACAGAGGTGTATGTCTTATCTCAAAGAGTCCATATTTTCCCTTAACCTAAATCCATAGTACATCTCAATAATTTTAACAATTGCTTATGTAAAAGCAAAGCCTTCTAAAAAATTGGTTGCCTACTCAGGTAATTCCTTGACCTTCTTGTTCACACTTGACCCTCACAATTGGCTGTTTCCCTGCAATATGCATGTCAGTCGATGGAGGAGTAGATAAAGGTAAAATACTCGGGGGGACAGCAGGTGAATTTTACGTCAAGACGAGCACAAACATTTTTTTGTTTTCATGTCTGTCCTGAGTCCCCCTGAGTCCATGACAAGCAGACAGATATCATTCTTTTGACTCTGCATGCAGTAACAAGTAAGATACCGACAAAGGGTACTCACTGCTAACTAGCTTAGCTCAGATGGCTGGAAGTCAATGGGAAGTATATGCCTGCTTCTGCCTACAGTCTTTTAATAAGCTCTCTGTCAACTCTTAATGGTGTGCCTGTCGTTACTCGTTTTTTTTACGACGTTATGTTTGCTTCTACTATCACCGTAGTATCTTCTTCTCCTAAACAGAGGCTTTGCTTTGTTGACCTACCTCTGTGTTGGTTTGGTGCAGTTTGCGTGCGAGTCAAGTGTTTTGAACAGCTCTTTTAAGTGTGTATGAGAGCCCATTCACAGTTGTGAGTAAGACGGTCATTTGCCTGCAAATTTAAGAATGGCTCGCAAATGACCTCTGTGTTATTGATTAGTTCAGCACCATGTTGTCAATGACTACTCATTCTGCAGTTGCTGGACTGCCCTGGGTTTGCCACCCTGAGCCTATGGGCTTAAACTGCTGACAATAACATGGTGGGACGTCACACTTGTACGTCTGTTTGAGGGTTGGCAGGGAGAACAGGCCATTTTGGCAGCTATGGTTCTGTAAACGGGGGAGAGGGAGAAGTCCTGATGCCACTGACTTTGTGTTTTGCATAAAATTTGTCTTTCATGCAAAGGATAGAAGCACTAACTTATATGTTTTATTGAGAATTTAACCACAACCAAGCCCATCCACAGTTGCAGAAAACCCCTGAAATGTAGTCTTTTTTTCAAACTGGAATTGTTTGAGGGCACAAACCTCCACCAAGGCAAGAGTTATTTCCAAAAATGTGGAACACTGCCCTGCCTCAAACTGTTAAGATATCCTTAAAGAAATTCCTCAATCCACATCCAGGTTGGGACCATCACTAAAGTCTTAACACTTCTTCTTTTTGCATTGATCAACATTCCCTAAAAATGTCATGATAGCAGTTTAGAACAAATTGACTTATCAACAGAAGTGTTCAATAATTTCATCCTTGGTGGAGGTAATTAAGCTACATTCAATCACACGCCTTGGTAGTGTGATCCGATGCAGGAGCTGAAAATGATTATTTTTCTTTTCAGGCAGAGAGCGCTGTAAGAGTGCTCCAGAGTCAGTTGTGCAGAGTGAGAGGGCAGCAACTGATCGAATAAGAAAGAGAGGTCCTCATCACCCTCTGACACGTGACTCCATCCTCCTTAAGGTCAACACCATGCAGAGGACTCGCGGCACAAATGAAGCCTGCATCAACATGAAGTGTAACACCCAGCTGAGAGACTCCTGGGGACCCGAGACACCCAAAAGTCAAATTAATTTGCCACAGGACCCTCATCTCAGGAGGCCAAAGACCTGCGTTCCCAGTATAAAGCGAGCTTTCAGTCAGACTGTGACTGGCACAGCTCATGTGAGAGCTAAGTGCTGCAGTGCTGACACGCGCAGGTCAACCAGGAGACTGAGTGGATTCAGTGTAAGTGCAGCAGGGAGACTACTGACTCCAAAGCAAGCTCTTTTGACAAGATTCTCTTCTCATCCAGAATCCTCCATGAGGACTAGGACCAGCTTACCCAGGATGAGCTCTGTGAGTCCAGTCCCAGAGCGTGGAGGATTCAGGCTGATCACAGTCAAACAGCTGGAGGACTCTCAATCCAAAACGGGACCAATAATGAGTTGTGAGAGGAAACTGACCTAGAAGATCCAGTGAGGCAAGTGATTCAGATGGTTTTCAATATTTTTTTTATGAATGAAGGAGCAGGCAGAACTCTATCCCTTGTACACTATTAGATCATTGATCATGTCTGTTCAAGGCTGCTTCGTTTTAAAAATGCAGTGACATTAAATGTCCACTAGATGTCAGTACCGCATAATATGAATGACCAGACAGATGGGACATGTGAATAAACTGTATCATGCTCTGAAGTTTCCCTGTTTTTACATTATTAAAAACTGTTATTTTAAGCTTAAGGTAAATGGTTTTACGTCATCTATTATGATTTTGTAAAGTTAATTGTATCTTACGTATTTACTGACAAACTTTGAAATTAAAGTTGAAAGCTGAGGCACACTTATTTGAATCTATTAAAGATTTTTTCTAAGATTTCATTAAAAAAATCAAACGTTCAGTTATTTTTTTACTTTAGATAGATAGATGAACCTTTATTGTCCCAGAAAAGGGAAATTTGTTTCCCGAGACACCCAATTATGGCTAATTGGTTTTACCAGTGTTTTGAAGTGGGGCTGTAGGATGATGTTATACAGGAATGTTTTTGGGCAATTTTTGCCTAAGACCCACCAACTATCAAAACAACGTCTCAAGGCCCACCTTGTTCATATCCAAATAAAATAGCTGTCTTGATGTGTGTTGTCATATCTTAACAGTCTGTTCCTCATTAGTTGTATCAAGACCTTGTAGCTGTGCAAATTTCCAAGGCACGCTTAGGCTTGACTCAAATCACACTATTGTGCCCTGCCATTATATTTCAGAAACACTGGTCTAAATCTGCAGTGTTTGACACTTCTTAGTTCCATGTGTTTGAAAAATTTTAATCATGGATATAATATGTAAAAATACTAGCACTTGAAATCTAATTGGGTTTATTAGTCAGACATATTTAAAAGAAGACTTTAAAACTGAGAGCATTTTGCTTGCATACTGTTTCATCCCTTGAAGTCCAATCTGTTAAAAACAGATATTGAAAAAGTAATAGACAGCAATAGAGTTAAAAATAGCAACAATATATATTTTTAAAGAATTGATAAGTAAACGAAAATATCAGATAAACATTACATTCACATGATGAGTGTAAAAGAAATCACTCTTTCCCTGAAATTTTCAGTGATTGGAAAATTGAAAATAAGCCATCATATCTTACTAAAAATCGTATTTTTTTGCATAGTCAGTTTGTGTACAATGTAAATATTGGCATGAATGTCACTACAACTGCTGTTAATTTCCACGGGGCAGTTGTGAGCCCATATTTGTGTGTGCAGAATGCCCATCCATTTCTAACAAAGATTTTTTTTAATTTCTAATGTATTAAATGTAATATTTTTCTTAAAAAGTCTAGCATTTTGGTTTGTGGGCAACTTCACAGAATAAGGGGGTGCAGAGGCGGGTCGAGCTGAGCACCAAGGCTCTACAAAGCTTGTGAAGATCCAGAGAGGCTGCACTGGCAAAAAGAGTGTTCTGAGAGCAAGAGCAAAAATGGTCAGACAGAGTGTATGCCTGTTTTGAAACTGTCAGTGGATGCAAACTCTTAAATCAAGAATGTGAAAAGGAACTAAGAACACTTTTTAGAAATTATTGTATTAGGGTGTGGTCTTGCAATATTGTACTTATTGCAACACAAACGTGACAAAACAATTTCGTTGTATTACATACATTTTTTTAAAGATGCTATGAGGAGTTTCTAAGTAATTAAAAAAAGTCTCACTTTTAGATGTATGCCTGATCGAAATACACACATTAAGATGAGTTTTATAGCATCAAAATAGGTTATCTATAAATGCTATTCCTTAGCTTTGTGGTCGGGTCGGACAGGGCTGGACTGGCCTGGATACTCAACTTAAGGAACAAGACAACTAAAACTAGAGCAAATTTATATCATTTGGACATGTCTCAGAGCACCGGGCTGTAAGCAGCGATATATAGCCGGCTACAAAATTTCAATGCTAAGTTTTCCAAAAGTTGCTTGTTGTCACACATCAAAAACTACCGCTAAATAACTAGAAAGAGATACATTACCTCGTCGCTTTGCATCCTGTAAGTTGTTGAAAAAGGAAGTTGTAAAGTAATGCAGAGTTCTGAGGAAGGTCCAAGCTACATTCATTAGCATCACAACAAACACACGCTTTGGCTTGGGTCACGTCTTTACGACAGTCACCGCGCGTGCTCATGGGTAGCAGAGTCTTTATGTCGCCGAAATAGATTCTCCTCGTAGCCCCTTTAACTTTAAAAGTCAAGTTTTAGGTTGCTGATTTGGCAGAGAGGACATCAACCTTGAATGGACCATATATGAAGGTTCCTTAGGCTCTTGTGTTCAGTCTGTTATGCTTGAACTTTTGCATATAGATGTAGTCTGGTACTGAGTGTTAAGTTTTCACCCTCCTCTCGTTATCCTCCAGTTAATACTTAAGAACGAACCCCTTGATCAATCAAGAATAATAAAGTCTTTGTGTTTTCCAGGCTGTTTGCGGCACTTCAAACACTCCGAGTGAAGTCCTCGCAGTGAGAAGAGTTTGTCCCCGTCCACAGAGACCTTTCACCCGACCACCTGCCCTCTCGCCCCGCTGCCTTCAGGGCATCATTAGGGCGAGGAGGTTGAAGATCAGGGAGAAGGACCTGTGCTTTGACAGCCGCAGCACAACAGCTGGGCACATGAGATTGACAAAAGCTTTATGAGGAGAACTGACTGCTTCGAACATCCCACTTCAGAGGATCTCTTCTTTCAGGAGAGCCGTGCCGCTAATTAATTTGATCTGCAGAAACTGAAAATAATGGCATCCCCCCTCCTCTGTTTCTCCTGTGGCAGTGTGACGTAAGGAGACAATGAAATCCCCCTCTGACACCCCAAGCCTGGCTCAGCTTCGTCACGCAGCACAGCCCCTCCTTTGTTGCATCAGGTACAGGGGCTCTTGTCCGGAGCTGCAGGGGGGATAATGAGCGTAAAATCAAAGCTTAGTTAAAAAAGAGAAAGTCTTCATGGAGGAATGCTCTTAGACCCTCTGCCCCCTCGAGCTGCCCTGAAGGGTCAGCCATGGAGAGGTGGGTACAGGTTTATTTATGCATGAAAAAATTGACAGCTAACCCTCTTGCAGTGAAAAGACGCTCTTGACGTTTGAAGGTGACAAAAAGTCGATTCAGTCCAACTCGCCTGACCTCTGCCCCGTGCGTATCTGCATCATAGTCATTCATCAAATTAATTTATATTTTTGTCACGCTGTGTCGCCAAGTTTAAACTCTACACCCGTCATGGTCTCCAACATGATTAACCAAATCTCAGTCTGCTGCATTTTTGTATTTGCATGTCACTCAGACGAGAGGCTGACTTGCCTGGAGCTGTCCACATATCACACCGTTACAGGTCTAACAGGTCTGGCATCAGATGCAGAAAGGCTGAATTAATATGCAAATAACACCACTCTCATGGGATACAGATTCATGATAAGAAAGGAGGCAAAATCCTACTGAAGAAGCATTCTGAGGACGTTGGCAGCAAAATACAGGCAGCACCCTGCTTTATTCACACTCACTGTAGCTTAAATACTTTATTTTTCCTGTTTGTTAATGATGCAACACCTTGACATCAGACTGTAAAGTAGAGCCTGGTGGACATAGCCTCAGAAATGTGATAAACCTTTGTTGCCATTAAAAATTAAATGCAGCAATTGATTCAGAATGTTCACCACAAACCAAAAAGTTTTAGGATCTTGTAATTCTTTATTTGGCCCACATGGATTGTTCGAGGCCTGCTAGACTTAGTACTTTGTGCTTTTGACCTAGAGCCGGATAAAGTTATTAAAATGTGTGCAGTTTGTCCTTGCATTTGCATTGGCTGATGTTGTGAGCATTTTTGTTGATATACTTGCCCCCAAAAAAATGTGACTAGACTGCGCCAAAAATGCAAGTAACTCCTGTTGGAAAAGAAGTAAACTGCAAACATGGTGGTGATTCTGAAAGTAAAAGTGGAAGGCAAACACCAAAAATCAATGTCGTCATCAAGTATTTGTAAGCAACTAATGATCAGTGATCAGACCTCATCATCATCTACCCTCCTTTTTACATTCCTTTAGTAATAATATATTCCTCTGTGCTCTGTTGTAATGGTCTTAGTGTTATGTCTAATGAGTTCTCATACTAACTGATGACTTTTGCCTACTGCGCTCAAAGAGGATGTAGTTAAACCCCACGGCAAGAGCAGAGGCTGTGGCCTTTTAATGCTCTGACTTTTTTTTTTTTCATCAGTGTGTTAAAAATGTGAATTCACAGTTTTTATTCAGGACAATACAATCAAAGAAACTATGCTAACACAAACACACTTTCTCAGAATCTTCAAAACAAAAAATACCTATGTTATACAAAAATCTCCTAAAAGATTCAGCTCCAGAGTTTGTGCTAATAAAGACTGAACTATTCAGACAAAAATTGTATTTTAATCAGGCTGCAAACACCAAACTATGTGATTCAATAGATTGATTGAATAACAAATGGTCCACTAATTAGCTGTCAAAAGAGAACTCACATTTGAAAACAAAAATATTATTTAATGCTGAGCTTTAAACATGTTAATTCTGCCCTAAAGTTAGGATTTTAACATGGGTGTCTATGGGGATGGACTCACTTTTACATCAGCCTCAATTGGCTACTTGGGGAACTGCAGTATCTTTTTGAATATCATTTGTCATCTGTGGATTTTCCTCCTCCTATTGCCTCCCCTCTGTAGAAAACCACCCTTTATTCACTTTGCAAGACTAGCTGTTATTAATACAAATAGGCACATAGTACAAAGTTACAGACTTAGGGCCCTTTTCCGCTAGCACGCTTTGGTCCTACTCTACTCGGCCCTACTTGATTTGCGGCGTGTTTCCACTAGCCTGGTACCTCCTAAAACAAGCTAGTTTTAGTACCTACTCCGCTCTGGTTCCAAGCGAGCTGAGTCGATACTAAAAAATGACGTTACTGACTGCCGGCTACTGATTGGTCAGACAATGTCATCATCGATGAGTCATGAGCGCGACAACCTACCATGCTAGCAGTAGCTACTGTTAGCTTATCCTCATACGTCTTTCCTTTGCAGCTAGATTGCTCTCGTCCTCGGCTTCATTCTGTTGTATAGCTTCCAAAACTCTCCTGTGCTTCTCAAGGGGTATTTCTTCTCGTCACCTGCAGCCTTCTTCTGCTTCCTTTTTTGCTCGGTTTGTGACGAAAAGCCAGATTGTTGTGTCGCGCTCAAAATGACATCACCGCAGTGCCGCTTACCTCGTTGGGCGGGCGATTGGGGCTAATAGAAAAGCAGCACAAGGCAAGTAGAGTAGAGTAGAGTAGGGCTAATGGAAAAGGGCCATAATTCTGAGAAAGACATCTTTCAATGATGACTCATTGTTAAAAAGTACTGTGCCTGCATCCTATATTTTTTTCTATTTCTAAGGGGCTGATTTAATCTTTTATAGTACTGAAACAGAAATTGTTATTGCAGTTGCAGTTGTATTAAGACTTTTGCAGTTTTGGCTTTAATTTTAAAGCAACAAAACAAGCATTTTTTTGAGGAAGGGATCTTAAACAAGTCTTCTTGTCGATTTCAAAAGCAAAATTTTGAAATATACTGGAACTAATTGCTTAAAAACTGCTCAAATGATCAGAAGAACATTTATTTTACGACATATGACTGACAAGATGTTCCTTGATCTTCGTTACGCTTTGAACAGCACGCCACATCACCCTCAGTACTGCCAACCATTCCTTAGAAACCAGACACATATGACTTTCTGACCTCGTCTGCAGATACAGATCATGAGGGAAAGAGGATACCATCCTAATGAAGGGAGGCAATTAACAGAACACCATTACCCAGATATTAGACTGATTAACATTCACACCCAGCCGAGTCAGATAGATAAGAGGTCATAGATTGGATCTCGGCGATGCGTCCATGATTGGTTGGAGTTCGCTGGAGTTGGATGTTTCTGCATTCAGTGACCTTTGATTGAACCAAAATGGGACCCCAAACAGATTACAGCTCTAAATCATCGCTCAGAGACGCCTAAACTTTCAAATAGTTTTAGATTTAGACTGCAGCAATGATGCCTGAATCAGCTGGTGAAAATACTTCCCCTTTATAAAGAGTCATTGTTTAATAGGACTTTAAAAAGCGGCAGGATTTTTCCATGCCTCTTGATTTTGTTTGTGTTTATATCATTTAGTTTTTCTTTCTCATTTAAGAAGTGACTGATTGCCCAATGAGACCATCTGTTTTTACAGCAGGACATCTGGAATGTATTCTGATAATAACAAAGAGAGTAATTTTTTTATCTGAGAGACCTTTTCTATACAAAGTCATAGAAAAGAACAAAAACAACTGCTGATGTATCACCACAGGCTATGGCATTATGCATGAAAAACTGGATTTTTCTCTGCCACCATTCACATACAACACTGATTTTTGGTGCTTGTCCACTAGAGGGCCCACTAGACCTCAAGATAGACTGATTCAGCCTCAAGCTGTTAATCCTTCTCTCAATTAAAGTCTCTTTGGTGCTTCTTTTGAGGTTCAACTATTTGTTTTTTCTGTTTCTTTCAAAATTAAGTTTAACATTACACAGCAGCCGAGGAATCTGATTGAGCAAGAGGCGCTCTATCACAAACAGTGCATAGCATAATTATTGTTCAGACTGATGAAGTTAGTTCCTCACTGTGCTGCACAACGGCAACTTTGAGGTTACCCAGATTGTATTGCTAGTATGATGAATGAAAACATTAAATTCAATATAATGAACTGTATTTAAAACACAATTTTCTGATTGAGTTCACAAGGTGGTTAAAACAACTCAGAAAATGAGGGCAAAATCTAACAAGTGATTAAATTACCCACAAATCTACATTTTTGGTATTTACAGTTTATTTCGTGTTGTGAACAATCAAGATTTTGCACCTAGAATAGCATTATCACAAAAAAAATGCAGTTGAGCTTAATGTCAGTGTGCCACTGCGATCATGGTGCTGATATTCAGCACATGGTGATTCTCAGTGTTCACTGTGTGGTCCTGCTGAAGTCAAATTAATAACTACTAAGTTGTAAATTACACTCAATCATTGGTAACTGTTTATTTACATTATACAGTGTGCTCATGGCTATGTCCACAAGAGGTGAGTATTTTTAAAAAATGATTTCCTGATAGATTTATTCATAAACCATCCTTGTTCACATGGAAACGCTGAAATGCATAAATGTTCTACTAAATGCTGTTAAAAGCATGTAACAAAGTCAAAGACTCATTGTTCTTTTTAATGTCATTTTCAGCCTTATTCCATGACCTCCAGGTCAGACCACTGTTATGGATAAAGTTGCAACAATGTCAACTGGTGTTTATAGACATCAGGTTTCTTTTCAATTTCAACTTTTGACCTTTGGTGAGCAAAATCAATTCTTTAAATTAAAAACTGTATTGGAATGCATGATATTTGATTTCTTCAGATAGCCGGCATGCTGTTATGTCTGTACTCATTATCACTGATATGGATACAGATACCAATATTTTTGGGTCCAAAGTGTGCTGTTTCCAATAACTTGACTCTTTGATGTTTTATTTGCACTATCACCAAATGTCAAACAGGGCAAAAAATGTTTAATTCTCTGGAAATTAACATTTTTTTTCTTGTAGATATGTGAAAATAAGGTGAATTGTTTCAGTACAAACATATATTCTGCTGATATTTGAGACGTTATACATGAGGACCTACTGTTTATGGCCGAGGTATCAGCTGTAAATATCAGCAAAATTCTCCTATCTGCAGACACAGATGTCTAACCTTATCAAAGCTGAAACTTTTTTTTAATGTATTTTTTGGGCATTTTGTGCCTTTATTGATAGGAGAGAGAGACCGTGGATAGGTTTGTGAAAGGGGATGAGAGAGTAGAGGAAGACACTCTGCAAACTGGTCACAGACTGGATTTGAACCCGGATTCGGCAGAGGCATGTACATGGGGCGTGCATGGTTGCTAACCACTCCGCCAAACCAGCAACCCATACTAAAACATTTTTAAGTCCATCACAGCACAACTACAATAAACACAAAGAATAATGTTGCCAAAAACGTAATTGTGCAGGCTAATAAACTTACCCTGACTTTCCGCTTAGAGCTAGTGCTCCAGGCTCGGGACATTGCCAGAATGGAAGCACTGCGCCGCAGCTCACAGCTCTGTGCTGCTGGAAGGGGGATGGCACAAGATCTCTGCAGAGATCATGCTCTAGTGTGAATTGCGATATCACACAATAACAAAATTAGAATAACACTAGAAAAGCACTCGAAGAGCGCAGACCTCTGCCTGCGCCACAGTTCTCACTCATATTGTGATTTTCACCATAAATATTCATCCTACTTTTATTTCATCTCAATATTTAGATTCGTTGAAAACATACCATTAGTAATTGGATTCATAATAATATCTATTTTAGTTCAGTAGTTATTCATAAAAATTGCAGTTTTCATTATGGCGGATCCAGACAGTGATCCGGATCACTCCCAAAATCTAATTGTTTGTTCCTTGTCCCAATCTGGACATTTCCTGAAAATTTCATTGAAATCCGTCCTTAACTTTTTGAGTTATCTTGCTAAAAGAGAAACAAACTAACTAACAAAAAACAAACAGACGCCAGCGATCACATAACCCCCTGGTGGAGGTTAAAACACATCACTTTGCTTCTTTATGGTCACTTTCTGGTCCCAACCATACAGCTCTGTGATTTTTATTACTTCTGCCTGCCTGTATCCTTGTAGAAAGGATGTTTGGTGTCATATATAATGTTATATTTCTCCACCTCCACAATTAACTTCTCTTCCTCCATGGCATTTTGTTCCCTCTGGTACCCTCTGAACGATGGTTGATGTGATGGTTATGCCTCACATCCTACTAAGGAAATGTACACTCAGGAGTGCGTGTATTGTGTTTCATTTTGAAAGTACAGGATACTTCGCACATTTGACTTATTTTTCTAGTGCTTTCTTAACGACTGGAAATATACAAGGTTTGACAGTGGTCGCAAGTGAAGCAGAGAGAGCAAAGTGCCCTGCAGTACAATTCACTGGCGGTTAACGGCGCTTTTTCTCTGTGAAATATGGGGATTAAGCTACCTTTTCTACAGTCTCTGCCCCTGTTTGGCCAACTCAGGCAAAAAAACTCTTGGCACATCCCTGCATATTGCTATGACACAAACAGGCTTTAGTTTCTGTGAAGAATCCAAATGTATTTATTTTATGGTGTATTTACAACACAGTGAAACAGCATTTATCCATATATGACTATCATTACAAGGTTATAAAGGAAACTACAGTCTGCTGCTTTAACTGTTGTCTTTACAATTTACTTCAGTGTGGCATTTAATGTCGGGTCAATCTGAAGTCTTTCTCAGTTCGTCACTATTAAACTCGACCGAAGGCTGTGATGAATCGACATGTGGTCTCAATGGCCCCCAGTCTTCACGGAGCAGCTCCAGACACGAGTAGGCGACAGCGTTAAGTGTCATAATTTTACTATTTTCTCAGGCATAACTACGGAGACGTTAGAGTCAAGGGTCAACTGCATAAAACTTCCCCGTTTAGAGGTCACACCGTCTGAGGATGGAGGGTTAGGGGGTGGGCAGTTGGCACCTCCAGACAAGAGAGCAATTCACAAGTGAAAAGTTACGGCAGAGTGCTTCTGACTCTACTTCCTGCCACTAAACGAACAAGAAATTAATTGTAATGCTGGAAGAAGAAGAACAAAAGACTGAAGTGGGCCCTGAGCACGGCTGGAGGATTAGAGGTCTTATGTTGGACGCAGTTTTACTTTCTTTTATATTTCACGGAACAGGCATTTCCTATTAATATTTCTCTGTATCTCTTCAAAATAAAGTGGCTGCAACACCACTTTCACAAGAGCAAGTGGCTCTATTTAAAGCTGAGTTTCTGTAAGTGTCAAAGAGAGTTCAGGACAGCTAATGGACGTCTTTATCAGTGTTCCCTCCTAGTTTGACTCCTCTACTTAATCACTCTGACAAACAATTAGCTGCTCGCTAAAGTTGAGTACAGCTGTTTTCGCTCCGCTGTATTCTGATACCGGCAAAGCTCTCGTTGGTTGAGGAGGTCAGTGTGTGATTGAAAGAACCCCTGCAGAGTGTGAACTGAGCAACTGCACATGCATGGCAATAAAATGATAAGACACTGCTAAGATGCTGCTTATCGGTTTGTTTTATGTAACACTCGAAAATGGCTCTTCTGCTGAAGAGAGTTTGGGTTTGTTAACTAGAACTTCAGACTGGTTGTCAGACATTAGGATTTCTAAAGGTATACAATTATCAGACAGTTCTTCTCAGCTTGTTCTTTAACCTCTACAGCCCCAGCCCCCTTTTTAAGCCTTCTGCTCGAAAGTTACATACTCACAAAGAAAAGAGTGTATCCCTGCAACAACAAGGTCTATTCTAATTATTTTGGTGTCATAATAAAAGTAACTCTTGAGAGGCTTGTCCAGATGTGGAATTATCAGTTTATGTGTTACTGGGACAGAGTAAATGAAGATAGAAGAACAGTTTGAAAATGTCATTCTTGCCTTAAAAAATACTGTGAATATCTCTTGGAAATGACATTGGAATGGCTGTAAAACTCTTAAAAATGAATAATAAAATGCTTTACATCATCCCTGCAAAGGACTATTGTTATAAAGTGATGCAGAGCAAAATTAGAGAGGTTTTATAACAATATGGTCAGGTGAGGATTTTGAAAAACAGTTTTCTTTTTCTTACATTTTTGTTGCAGAGCGTGCAAGCTTTCCTGAAATCAGGTTCTTGAAGGTACAGTGCTGAGCATTTTCAACCACTTCACTCACTATTGTCGAGTACCTGACACACCTGAGCTTTATAAATACTGATGTAACATTTTAACCTTCCTGCAGTTTGCAATTTAAATGCAAATTATTAAAGTTTTAAAGTAATAAATGGAAGGTCGTACAAGTATTAGTCAGTAGTTTGTAAGATGCTCTGGTGTTTAAATCGCTGCATGATGCTTTTTGGCTGTGCTCGGCAAAATCCAAACAATGCAGATCCTGTGCAGATGTGACACTCTTTTTGTACTTTCTGTTTTTGGTGACACAATTTTCACCCTTGCAACCTAAAATAATATTGGTAGATTAACTCTTAACCTGCTGTGATGGTGTGTGCAGACCTGAGGCCTGTAAGCTGTGCTTGCTTGTCACTTGTTGCCTTTATTACCTCCACCAAGGAGGTTGTGTTTTTGCCAGCATGTGTTTGTTTGTCCATTTGTTTGTTTGCTAGCTAGCAAAATTACACAAAATACTACTGGATGGATTTTGCTGGATTTTCAGAAGATGCTGTTAATGGCCTTACGTAAAAATGATTAGATTTGGTGGTGGTCTGGATATCAGCCATTCAGCAAACAATATTTTTACTCAATTACTGTCAAACTAATTATAATAAAAACATGCTACGTGTGGGTTTTCAGGGTCAGGGAATCATGTTATGATGCTAACTTTATCATGTAACTATTGCTAAGATGAACAGCAATATGTGACTACCTTGTGCTTTCCAGTTTGAATAGTATTCTCAATCAAACCTAGCCTTGCAGAGCAGACAGACCTGCCTGATTCTGAAATCTTGCAGGTCCGTCTTGCCAGCCTCCGTTGTCCAACAAATTCACTCGGCTGAATTCTTAACGGCCCAATCAGGGAAGAGGGGCGGGAGCAGAATAATGTGGACGTGGCGACAACCGGAAGTTGAGAACAGACATCCCGATTAGCCTATGGTCCTCATGGCTACTCAGTGAAACTTGGCGAAATCTGCCCTCCTCAGAAGTTTACTTGTAGTGATTGTCTCTGACGAGGTTCATGTCACATATAAGAGTTAAATGAATCATCTGTGTGGTACAATTTAGAGTAAGACGATAGTAAAAGGCCGTTAACTGTTAGCAGCTAAGTTAGCGGCTAACGGTCATTAACTGTTGTTAGCTGTTAGCGGCTAAGTTAGCCACTATGGCTAACATCCATGAACTGTTGTTAGCCATTAGCCGCTACATTAGCCGCTATGTATGCTACATTATAGGAGGCAACCCTGCTTGATGTGGATTGGTCTGTGATGAATGTGACGAGCCAAACGATTGTCCAATCACAAGCTTGTGTTTTTTTTTTTTTTTTTAACGTTCTGCCCCTGAAAACAAATTCAAAGAGCTCCTACCCAGACGGACTAGTGAAATATTTCTGTGTCCATCTGGCTTGTCAGGTTAAATCAAACCCATAATACACAAGCTTTACATTCTTAACACTATACCTCCAATTTCCTTAAATGCAATGAAATTAAAAGATATTTGCAGGTAGTCCCAACCTTTGCTGTCAAAGTCTGCATTCCTTTGAATAGAATAGATTAGAATAGATTAAACCTTTATTCATCTTACATGGGGAAATTTGCAGTGTTACAGCAGCAAAGGGGACAGCAATGACAAATAAAAAATTGACTTTGTATGACAACAGTACATTATTATATATATAAAAGACTAGACATATAAAACTATTCTTTTAGAATTATTTATACATTCACAAAGTAATTGCTGTGTAACCATAACAGATTGTTAGCTGTTGAGCGGCTCCGTTGCTGTTCATACATAATACCTTTTGATGGGGCCAAGTCTTATGCTGTTTGTTATGATGGCAGATGCACATGCTGTTATGCTGGTACAGGAATTCTTTAATTCTTATCATACAGTCAGTTGTATAGATGAAATCATAGGTATCAAGAGTGTAGATATTATGGTAGCCTCCCTAACACTCAGTATGACCTATGACCTGACATAAACCCCCCGAATATTCAAGCAGGTCCTGAAACCTCTGATGTTCATTGTCTATTCCCCCTGCAGCTATCTGTCTGTAACCCTCCACCACCAGACACAACAAATGCTGCTTCCCAGACACGATAACCCCGACCACTGTTTGGACAACAAATACTCAGTGGGACTCTCACTCTCTCCTCGCGTGACCCCGGCCCAGGAAGAGCCTTTTTTGGGTCTCAGGAAAAGCGACGGGCGTCCTAGCTTAGATATTTCACAGCTCAGCGTGCCTCTGAGCATGTTGATACAAGTGCTGGGAAATAACACACAGCCTGTTTGATTCATGCCATTTGTGTTTTTCATTTAGTTGTCATGCGCAGGAACTTTTTAAGGCAACATGAGGGGGAAAAACTGACCCATATTAGCCGCAGATGTTTTGGGTCATGGAGTACTTTTTCCCAGGGGCTCGTGTGGTGAGACGAGCGTTGGACCTGACCAGCAGAGGGAATCCTGGACGGGACTGACAGGCAGTTTTGTGACCTGGGAGAATAGGGGCTAGGAGACAAGAATTTGAAGTAGTGGTCAACTGTTATTTTTTATTGTGCCTAAACCATGTAGTCAAGAGAGATTAATCTTTTCTTGTCAAACTTTACAAATCTTTCCCTCCTGCCAAGTGTTTTCTCAGTTGTCATTTTCCTTCATGTAAAACAGCAAACCTCATGATCACAGGAGTCACTCACAGCCTTCCAGTTTGCTGCACCCCATCAGAGGAATGCTCTTCCAACCCACCTGAAGACACCTCAGTCTGTTTAGATTTTACAAGATATCTAAAGACATTTCTCTTTAAAAAGTCTGTCCCTGACTTAACCTTTCCCAGAGAAGTTATCTTAGTCATGGCTTATTTTATGGGTCATTCTACAGAAACATGGATTTTTGGGATGGCAAGATGTCTTTTGTTTATTTTTTTAACATTTAAACTTCAACCACATTGTTACATATGTCATTGACTTTATGAATACACATAAATGAAAACAATGATTTTTTTCTTTTGGTACATTTATCACAAAACACCATTTAATAAAGTGTATCCACACTGATTGTCACTGGTGTTCCCTATTGTTATCCATAAGAAAGGTAACACCAGTGACAGTAACACCAGTGACAGTTTCACAAAAATGCCCTTTAACAAAATGGCTGCTGAAGAGCATGACACAGCATGTTACTAATCTTGATCTATCAATCAATCAATCAATCTTTATTTGTATAGCGCCAATTCATAACAAGTGTTATCTCAAGACACTTTACAATAGAGCATAAAGCTCTTCATTTTGTGGATACACATATATGCATAGATACATATATACATATAAAATACACATATACATATATATACAAATATATACATCCAACACCCAACATGAATCCATATAGCCAATCATGGATTCGTCCATCATGGCAGCAAGAAAAAACCTTCTGTTAAGCAGCAGGAAATCTTGAATGTGGATCCCAGTCTCATGATGAACAGCAAATCCACACGGTGCTGTGTTGGGTGTGTGGGCAAAAGAAGGAAGGTAAGAGGAGACAAGTGGACTAGAATTAGAACTAAAATTAGGGAAAGGTTCATGTACCATCGACCTGTCGTCTGATTTATTAGAGGGTAGCCTCTTGAGATGCTACATCTCATTTTCAAGAGGGTCCTCATGTCTGAATGGTTGTGGTGATCATTTTCTAGAAGTATAATCTTACTGAAAATAAGAATTTATGGTAGTGACGAACTCATGGGTGCCCAGACCACAAGTGCATCCCAACCATATTTGTCTCCATTAAATATAAATGTGTTAAAGGCCTCTTGAGATGTGACATCCCATTTTCAAGAGGGACTTCATGACTATGTGGTGATAAAAAATAGATACTGTAGGTGTAACGATCATGGATATGGAGATCATGCTAATAACTACATGAACAGCTATAATGATAATGGGAATGGAGTGTTCCTAATAAAATGGCCAACTATGTGTCATGTTTATAACTGTAGTTTTGAGGCTTCATGGCTCCACAGCAGCAGGCAGTCTCCACCAAGGATCCCAGGCCACCTACAAGACAAGAGCCAGAAACGAGTACAGGAGCAAACAAAAGGGACAAAGGCAGATGCTGAATTATGTCTTCTAAATACATTTTTATTCATTTGCAATTTCTTGCCAATAAAGTTGGTTACACCAGTGACGTCAACTAAAAGCTTCATATGAAATCATGAGATAAATTTTAATATTTCTGAAAACTGAAAAGAACTATGTTGTACCTGGGTCCCTCTTCATAGATCTTCAAGAGAGAGGTCAAAGGTGGAGGCTCACCCTGCAATCTCACACATATGTTTTTTTCATGTCGAGCACTGACAAATTTCTGGCAAATTTATTTCAACACTGTATCTAAGCTGTACTCAAAAACTATTGACTTTTTTTCCCTCTTGTATCCTGCTGCTGCTGTAAAGCTGAAATTTCCCCCTGTGGGACTAATAAAGGTTTATTTTATCTTATCTTATGCCCAATATTCCACAAACGAATTGGAAGTAATAGCTTTAACTTCTCTGATCGCTAAACGCCATCTTCTAAATTGGAAATCCACAGCACTCTTTCCAGAACACAATGGGTTAGTGAGGTTATGTCTTTTTTTAAAAGTAGAGAAAATTAGATATTCAAACATGGGAAAACTGAAAAATTTCTACAAGAAATGGCAACCACTTCTGGATTTTTTTAACAACAATGTAACACCCACCCTCCTCCTTTTTTTTTTTTTGCGTTTTTTTATGTTTTTTATTTTTTTTACTTATTTTTATTTTTTTTATTTATTACTGCTATTATTATGTGTGTGTTGTGGTTATTGTTTGTTCTTGTTAAAATGTACAAATTTAATCTAAATGGTGCATACAATGATGGTATTTGATGACATCAGTGTAAACATTTATGTGCCCTTGCTCTTCTTGCATACACAAAATAAAAATATGAAACAGAAGAAAGAGGTCAAAGGAAGTTAAGTGATGTCATCAGAGTGATTTTTTTTCCAAAATAAAAGACTTTTGTCACATGGTAACACCAGTGACATGACTGCAGGGGACGACTACTTTTAAATATATTTAAGAATACTTATTTGACATTTTGTTTTAAAATGTAATTTATATCATATATTTGATTGTTATTTATGCATTTTTGTACTTTTTTTTTTTAGAAAAACATATTTTTAAACTCAAAATACAGCACTTTCTCTCCATAAGTGACTGTGGAGACGAGCACTTTTGTTGTGGTTGTGGTTCTAAATAATTGATTAAAAAGCAAATATTACCAAGCTGGTGGCTCCAAATAGTGTGACAGCTGAAATAATATATTTTTAAATAAAATACTTAAAAAAATTTAACACAAACTGTTTTCTTCAGGAGTAATTTATCTCTCAAGGCTAGGGACAGAAAAATGCATGTTTCTGCAGAATGAGCCTTATAACGATTTTAACTTGCTGTTCCTTGTTTTAATAGTGATTTTTGAATGATTGCTTTTATTATTTACTTGGTACTAATGTTATTTTAGCACTTTTTAATTGGGCTTTACTATTATAACTGTACCACTTTGAAATTTGTTTCAAATGTAAAGAAAACAAGAAGAAAATATTCAGAAGGAGAATCGGCGGATGGAAAGAAAGAAGGGACAAACTTCTGTGGAATCAATGTGCACAGGTGGAAGAACAGACATTGCATTATAAAAAAAACATACAGATTTGCTGAAGGAAAAATAAAGCACTAAAAATATAGTTAAAATCTATTATTATTTCTTTCTCAGTGACACAGACTTTGATATTTTTTGTTTAAAAAAAAGGGAAAAGTCACTAAATTCAAAGTCTTGGACCAGGTAGTCTTTCTTTCAAACTGAAGGGAAGACAGCTGGTCTCAATCACCAGAGTTTGACATTTAATACTTGTAACAACTTCCTTTTTGCAGTTCACTCCTCTCACCTTTTAATTATAAAAAAAGTACTTTTTACTCAGGATCAAAAATAACTTGATTTTTTAATTTTACATCATGTATCTCTCTCTAAAAACAAAACAAAAAACATTCTTCAGCAGGATTAAAACAAATTTTATTTTTGGTGACAATACTTATTACATCTTATATGAATGTAATCTTTATTCACACACATGCACTCTTACAAAAATGTATATCTATCTTTCAATACATAAATATCTTTCTCTCTAATTATAAATTCATATCTACATCTATATTTTAATTAATAGATACATAAATATGCTCTGACTGAATGCTAGATTGTAACACATACCAAACTGGTGTCTTGGGTGGGGAAGACCTTCTTTCAGGATCTTAACTATAACAACACTTGCAGCACCTTTGAAGTGGGCGTGGCCTTACTCTTTAAATTTCTATATTAAATGTAGGGAATGTGAATGGGCACACTCGGCCTGTCCGACTCTTTAATCTCTTGTACACAGAGGGGATAAAAAAGGACAGAGGGGCCTGCAGCCTCATCAAAACCTTGATTCAGAGTTTCAAGGGTGTCCCCCTGTGAAGCCTGAAGGCAGACATGAGCTGTGAACCAGCTGGTCACAGGCCTGAAAGTGGGTGAGGAGGATTTTTAGTTGAACTTCCTGTTTTATTCCTCAAGTTGCAATTAAGGCGCTGCAGAGCTCACCTGTCAGGAACACGTCACGTGCCAAACTGTGGAGGACAGAGGCTAACAGTTAGCATGGTGAAATCTGCAGGTTTCTGAACTGAAGGTCGTTTCTGTGTCGAAATTCTGTGGACAGTGGCGTCCTTTAGGAGAGTAAACGCCGTAAATGGACCGTGAATACAGACGCTCCGTGGAGCAGCACTCCAGACAGATGGAGGAGAACATGGACGACACTGGACTGAAGCTGTGGAGAAGTTTATCCTGAGGAAGGAGCAGAGGGACCCTCTGCTCTGTGAGTAAAACCCTGTTCAGTTTTTCTGCCATGCTGAGCTGCTCTGTGGTCTGTTGTTATTCTGCTGATAGATGGATACAGCAGACTGTGAGCTGTTGTCATACAGAAGGCCTGTTCCTTCATACACCTGTGGCCTTCAGTGTGTTTGAGCTCTTATTCTGTTGTTGCTGGTTGCTCCATGAGAATGTGATGTTTTCTTACTTTAGACCTGTGAGGGTATTCTCTCTCTCTCCATCTGCTCCCCTGTGTGTTTGTGTTTGCTCTATAAAGCCACTTTGTAGCAAATCAAGAAAAGTTTGGTGCTTCACCACTATGTTGAATTTTTGCAGATACCTGATTTGCAGATTTTTCCGAACACAGATACCAATAAAGCATGGAATCTATACATTATGAAAATTGACTTCACAAAATTTCACTCTTGAAAAAATGAAACTTTTGGTTAAAGCACCATGGTACATGGGCCTATGTGTATTTTGCAAAAATTACAGCAGATATAAAGGATATAAATGGTATGTATTGCTGTTATGTCTGTAAATACTACTTAACTGTAAATATAAGTCTTTACCAATAAATCAATCTTTATTTGTTTAGCGCCAATTCATAACAAGTGTTATCTCAAGACACTTTACAATAGAGCATAAAACTGTTCATTTTATGGATACACATATATACATAGATATTTATACATCTAAAGATGCACATATAATATACATATTTATATACAAATATATACATTAAACACCCAACATGAATCCATATAGCCAATTATGAATCCCTCCATCGTGGCGGCAAGAAAAAACCTTCTGTTAAGCAGCAGGAAATCTTGAATGTGGATCCCAGTCTCATGATGAACAGCAAATCCACACAATGCTGTGTCGGGTGTGTGGGCAACGGAAGGGAGACAAGTGGACTAAAGTAAGAACTAAAGT
Source organism: Scarus forsteni (assembly GCA_036419115.1). Classification (NCBI taxonomy): domain Eukaryota; kingdom Metazoa; phylum Chordata; class Actinopteri; order Labriformes; family Labridae; genus Scarus; species Scarus forsteni. The sequence continues at coordinate 12,273,042 of JAZDUH010000518.1, forward strand.
TAGTGACAGATCCATGAACCATAGACCTGTCATCAAATTTGATTCTGATGAAAACAAATTTATCCGAGGTTAGCCTCTTGAGATGCTACATCTCATTTTCAGGACGGTCCTCCTGTTGTGGTGATAAATATCAAATCCACTTTAGAACATTTCAAAGAAGTATACCAAAGTGCTCCACAATGACAACTAAGTAGAGATGAGACAAAATGGAAAAATATTATTAAAAGCAAAAATAGGAACACTGTAGAATCAAGTAAAGCGTGCATTGTCCACAGCCTCAGTGATTTTGGGCATTTTCCTTTTTAGTCCGAAAACAAACACTTTTACGTAAAATGTCAGCCATTTCTGTGATATTCAGTGATTATATTGAATTCTGTGTTTGATGTCTCATTCTGTGATTCAGTCCACAGATTTTATAGGGCCCTGCCAGTGCAATGCTGAGTTAAGTTCAGCCATATACTTACTACTATGCCTGGGTTAAAAAAATCGATTTAATTGATTTAAATCGATTTTCCTTTAACTGGTTCATAATCGATCCATAAAATCCAAAGATCGATCTTTTAACTTGGGTAGTTTTTTCTTCTTTGGATGTGCAGAGAAGCAGCCTGTGGTATCAACCCTGCTAGTCTTGTGTGATCAGTGCTTAGCACTGCTTTCTACTGAACAAGATCTCATGAGATGTTACTGCAAACAAACATGGTGGAAGCACTATATGGGCACCACTGTCAAGTTTAAAAGCTGATGTTTGGATGTACAGTATTTTAGATTTAACAAGTACAAAGGAAAATACGAGTTGGACAAAAAACAAGTAACATGCAGAATATGCATTAATGTATATCATTAAAATATGATTAATGTAACTGCTTTGGGTTCAGTTCTTCATGTCAAAACAATTTTTAATGATGTACCAGGTCTAGGGGTGGGAATTGATAAGATTTTATCAATACCAATGCTTTTAACGATCCTGCTAATCGATCCAATTCTTTAACGATTCCCTTATTGATTCCTGCAGATTTTGCGAGTGGGCAAGTGTTGGTCTGATTTTCATTGGCAACAATGTCAAACACATCACAGCATAGATATCTGCTTCTGCAAGTTGCCGGTGTTTTCACTCATTTAAGGTTGTGTAGTAGGTGCAATGAAAATTAAGCTACAATTCTGATGCTTCTGAACCCTGTCAATGGAAGGAATTGATAAGGGAATTGATAAGCAAAAAGATTAATGATATTGATTCTTTGATGGAGCTGTTAACGATTCTCAACTGGAATTGGTTTTAGATTCCCATCCCTAACCAGGTCAAAAGGTCACTTTTTAAATTTACAGCACTATTTTAACTAAGATGTCCCAGACTGAATAAATATCGAATTGAATCGTGAATCAAATCGATTTGAGACCTTGTAATATCGAATCGAATCGATCCAGAAAATCTGAATCAATACCCAGCCCTACTAACTACATGTCTCTTATATTTGATTGAGACATTTTGAAGTACTCTTGATATTTTGGGTTTAAGACCTGGCAGGGAGGCTGATAAGCATAATTAGGAGGTTAATTGCAGTCATTTTGGAAAACACAACAACATAACAAGATTCATTGAAAGAGAGAAAGCGACCTTGAAGATTTAATAATGCACTGCAATCAATTTGGATTAGTCATAAAATTAACAAATAAGTGCCAAAAACAAATCAGAACATTGATGTGCATGTTATTGAATCCTCAACCCATAAAACAAGCAGCTCTGAACATTTCATGTCAAACCTGTCCAACAGTGAAACAACCCTATTTTGTCATCAGAGCGTGTTAACGTCTGCTGTTGTGATATGTCACTCCTCTCCTGGCGTTCCTCGATTCACTGAAATCCCTCAGCCTCGTTCACCCTGCCCTCCCCCTGGTCTACAGCTGTTAAAACAGCCCATACTATTCTCATAATTGTTTCAGTGTGGAGGCTGTTAGTTTAATGTGCCAAGCTGGATGAGTCAGGAATCAGAAAACCTGGAGCGGTGAGAAAACGGCTGCTGACGTTCCTGTGAATACCCTGACATTTAGAATATTTCTCTCCTGAGTGGCTGCTGTTTCATTATCAAGTGATTAGAGGTTGATTTAGCTGTGCAGAATAAACTCTGTAAAGTGAAGGGGAGAAGTTGAATTGCAAAATTGACCCAGATACAGGTCTGTCATGTTAACTGGGTGGTGGGGTTCTTTGTCACAGTTAAAGCTAGAGTTGGTCATTTTGGGAAACTAGCATGAATTTGGATGTAGCATCTCCTCAGGGCTTCGCCTAGCCCCTCCCACCCCTCCTCCAAAATGACGGCGGCAAACATGGCCGGTTAGTTTGTGCTCACAGCCCGATGTTGATCAGGGTATAGGTAGTTCCTCTGCCATTCTCCACATAGCTGTCACTCTCCTGTTTTGGCCCTGAAACTACCGTATTTTATGTATTTTATCCTCTTTTCTGCCACTCTCCCATATAAGTATTCTCCCGTAAATCTCCCATGTGATGATATAATAATAAAAACATTCCTCTGCCTCTCTAAACTGAACTCTGTCACTAGCCTGAATGTGGCGGTAATGCTCCAAAATGATGGATGCCAACTGCCGTAAAACTAAAGAAGAAGTAAAAGCCTTGTGAGATCTGCCACAGAAGAACAGCTGTCCCAATGTTGACTCTTGTTTTTGACTTGGCTTTCTCCAGACTCTTTCTTGCATTCTCTGCCTCCATCTTTCTTTTCTTGCTCTGTTTAGCTTGAGGAGCGGTTACCAGTAATTGAGGTATGGGTAGTTTCTCTGCCATTCTCCTGCGTAGTTGCGTCCCTCTCAGCTCGGCCATGCACGCTGAATCAGGGCCAGTGCACGCCAGTGAAATGTATGCGCAGGACGCAGGCAGAACGGCAATGGATATTTTTCGCTTTATTTTAGAAACACATTATAAGTTGATTGCCATCGGGTCTTAAAGACCATTTTAACCAGTGTTACAAAAAGTGTATCTAAATGAGATTACCAACCCTACCTTTAAATCTCAATTATTAAAGTTTTCTGGAATTTGGCTCCATATCTGTCTAAATGCAGGACAACTCTCTCTCTGAACCAATCTTAAATTGTCGGTTAAATTTCATATAGCAAAAATGAATAGGGCTGCAACACCCCATCTATCTATCTATCTATCTATCTATCTATCTATCTATCTATCTATCTATCTATCTATCTATCTATCTATCTATCTATCTATCTATCTATCTATCTATCTATCTATCTATCTATCTATCTATCTATCTATCTATCTATCTATCTATCTATCTATCTACAATGGGATGGGAATTTTGAGATTTTACTGATGCCAATGCCATTACCACTTCTGCTTTTTGGTTCTTTCATGATTCCTTTTTGATACCTATTTATTTTTTGTGCATAAAGTTTTTGAGTTGTCAATGACGACAATGTCAAACACATGACACGCCTGATATTCAATGCCACATCACACAGATACATTTGTTTGCAAGTTGCTGAAAATTGCGCAGTAGCAACCTTTTGTTCAAAACTCAGTATTGACCACTTTCTACCCACAATTTGCCATGATTTTTGAATTCTTTGTTATCATTACTGCTGACTGCCTCAGATGAGCTCCTTTGATTTCTAAAGTAAAAGGAATTGATAAGAGAACTGACAAAGAAACTGACTAATGTTATTTATTGTTTTCGGGACTTGTTATCAACTCTCAACTAAAACTGGTATTGGATTCCAATCCCGAATGAAAACAACCACAAAGAGTTTAGAATCATTGGACCACATAGTAAACTAGAAAAGTACTCGGAGAGTGCAGACCTCCACCAGCGCCACAGTCCTCACCTATATTGTGATCTTCACCATAAATATTAGTCCTACCTTTATTTCATCTGAATATTTAGATTCCTTGACCATGAAAACATACCATTAGCAATTGGATTCATAATGATATCTATTGTAGTTCAGTAGTTATTCACTAAAATCACATTTTTTGTCATGGCGGCCAGACGCTGATCCAGATCAACACCAAAATCGAATCAGTTCTTCCTTTTCCCATGCTGAATATTTCCTGAAAATTTCATCAAAATCCATCCATAACTTTTTGAGTTATTTTGTTCACAGACGGACAGACAAACTCTCCCGAAAACATAACCTCCTTGGCCGAGGTAAACATTTACAAAAACAAACTTTTCCACTGCCAAGCTGCATGTTCAGGCACTTTGCCACACTACAGCCAACATGTCCTTGAAGTCACTTGTTAAGCTCTGCCCACAAAATGCATCACCTCTATGTATGAATGTAAAAATGGTCTGTAGTAGTTTTTCCATAAACATTCTTTAAAGGTTTTCTTCTTTATAAATTATATTATTTTTATGTTTACTCACTCTTTGGGTTCTAACTTATAAATATGCTCATTCTTTTTAAGATATGGTGACACAAATCCACCATGATCCGGGAAACATGCTCTCTAACTCTGAGCAATGCCTTTGTCTGACATTCTCCTGGATCAGTGCTTTCCTTGCACCTTTAAAAAGGTGTTTATGCCACTAAATGATTACATAAAATTAACAAGAAAAGACTTGGCAGTGTCTCCCAATCCTGTTTGCCAGTTAATTTTCTCCTCCTTCTCCCGAGTGCCATGACTGTGTGTTCTCAGGCTTACTCACGTAAACGCTTTTATGCAACTTTTCTCGGAAGACTTTTAAACTGAAGACCTCCAGCGTTTGTTCTGAGCTGTGAGAAAATGATTCTAAATCCAATGTAGGGAAAATCTGATGTATAAAGAGGCTTCAGATACTCAGGCGGTCGCTTGGGAGTGTAAATTTCTGGTTCTCACTGAGAAAAACTCTTCAAGGTGAGAAAGAATGTAAGTGATCCTCGTGCAGCTGCAGCTTTACTGTTGTGTGTTTAAAACGGTGCTCTGCAGAGGTGTCAGGGCGAGTGTGCTGTTTTCTCTCAACAATAAAAGCATGGAGGAGGAATGACAGACCTGGAGTTTCCTCTCAGCACAAAAAACCCACACAAATTTACACTCATAATTCAGACTTTATGAGTGTGTATGTGACTGATTGTCAAAGAAGTTCAACTCCTGTGGAAAGGAGCCTGTTAGAGAGCTTAAACTCTTGTTCAACAGTTGCAAGAAAGCAGGTTTGTTGGTTTTTGTTGTACAGTTTCACACTCAAGCAAATACAAATGCACTGGAGTATCCTGTTTAGAGCAGGACTCAGGTTTTGGTCATATTCAGGATGTTGTGTTCACATTCACACAGAAAAAAAAGATGATTTCCTGCAGACAGGTTTGCAGGCTGCTGCAGAGGGCCATCAGAAACCAGGATAACATAGTATCCAAGTTTTTGTCTCAGTTTTCCAGTAACAAATTGTGATTTCTAGAAGCCAGCTGTGGTTTGTGACAGCTTGTATTTGTGTTTCCAGTCAGCAAGGATAATCAAGCTGTTCAGCAAAAGAAAGAAAAAATCTTTCTCATGTTTTAGACAATTTCACTTCTTGTTTTAGATGTTGTAAGCTTTAGTTCTCTTCAGTCATAACGTTTTTCAATCATTTCCATACAATGTCATCTCTATATACTGACATGGGTGGCAAAGAGGTTAAAAGTGTCTTTTGGAAGTTAAGCAGGGTTTTTTTGGAAATATTCCCAATTGGAAACTTTACATGGGAATTATGGGAATTTGGGGGAATTAAGTGGAAAACGGGGTAAATTCAAACAAATTTTCATATACAAACATATAAAAAACCCCATTGTTTTGTTTACACATAGACCCATGCAAAATAATACAATTTAAAATAGGGGTTAGAACCAGCTGTGCATGTGATGAAGGAAGCACAGTGCATGTAGGGGGATTGCATAGCTGTTACTATTTAGATAAATAAAATATGATATAATTATAATAATATTAATAATTCCTATTAAAGGATAAGTTCGGTTTCTACAGCTTTCACATTGTTTATAGAATGAAGTAGAACAATATACTCACCCAGAAGGCTTTCCTGATCCAAACAGTGCTTAGGGAGATATTTAGATCCAAAATCGAGCGGTGGACATCCGTATAATGGTAGCACATAGGGCATGTATAGTGCCGCTTCTAAAACTGCATTAATCGTCCAAAAACTCATTAGGCTCCACCCGTGTTTTTGTGGCTGTGCTGACCTCTGAACTGAAAACTTTCTTTATGGCTGCCGCGCATGCCCAGTACAGCTCGTTGTTTCAGGGGCGACAGCCGGCTACAGACCGACTTTGTTCTTCCAGTTTTGTGCAAAATGGACGAATATCTATCAGATGAAGATTTTGTGGAGGAGAACTTTGAATATGATGGGTGTCCTTACAGTTTTGAGCCAGAGTTTACAGATGAGGAGCTCATCGAAAGGAGGACGCGGAGGCAAAGAGAAGAACAGCTGGCCAGAGAGCAGTCTTCAGTTCAGAGGTCAGCACAGCCACGAAAACATGGGTGGAGTGACCCCGGACTGTAATGGAGGAGTAGCGTGAGTGCACCATGATGAAATATTGGTGAAACTAATGAGTTTTTGGACGATTAATGCAGTTTTAGGAGCGGCACTATACATGCCCAGTGTGCTACCATTATACGGATGTCCGCCGCTCGATTTTGGATCTAAATATCTCCCGAAGCACTGTTTGGATCAGGAAAGCCTTCTGGGTGAGTATATTGTTCTACTTCATTCTATAAACAATGTGAAAGCTGAAACCGAACTTATCCTTTAACTCCCATGGAATTCTTGGAATTTTGCAACCCTAATATTGATCAACAGAAGTTACTGTAAGTTATATGCAGATATTAATTTGGATTTCAATATGGACTTTTTTAAAATACAATTATATTTTTGTTTTTATTTTAAAATTTTATATTTTGGGGGAATTTTGCGCCTTTATTGATAGGAGAGAGACAGTGGATAGGCTTGTGAAAGGGGGTGAGAGAGTAGGGAAAGACACTCTGCAATCTGGCGACAGGCTGGATTTGAACCTGGGCCGGCAGAAGTATATATATGGGACGTGCATGGTTGCTAACTACGCCGCCAAACCAGCATCCCAATAAAATTTTATTTAATAAATTAAGAATGCAAAAAAATACTGATGGGACAAATGGAGTGAAAATGTGGTTTAAGGCTGCTCAATGGCATATATCAGAATCTCAATCATTTTAACAGATATCTCGAGCACCATTCTGAAACACTATTATGCAGTGAATTTACACACCACATGCACTTTAGCTGACTGTATTTGCTCCTGACACTGTCACTTTAAACATTTAAGAGTGAGGATGGGAATCAAAAACCAACTCCAGTTAAGAATATATAAGAACTTCCTCAAAGAATCAACATCATCAGTCTTTTTGCTTATCAATTCCTCAACTTCTTTTCAGCATGCCTTAAAATTTGAAGTTGTCCCATCAGAGGCAGTCAGCATGAATGACAACAAAGTAGTTAAAAATATTGCAGACAGGAAATGGAAGTGGTCTAAACTGTAACTTTATTTCTGATAAGTTGCTGCTCAACTTTCGGTAAATGGACACATCATCAGCTTGCAGAAGCATATTTTCATGCAGCATGGCATCAAATATCAGGAATGACGTGTGTTTGATATTGTTGTCACGAAAAATCAGGAGGGAAAACTTTTTTCCATACAAGAAGTTAACAGGAACAAAATCTTATCAATTTCTATCCCTATTTAAGACAAGGCAGTGCATAGAAATACACTTGTAAAAATACAAAGACCTTAAAATAATGTGAATAATAATAATAGTGGAAAAATTCAACTTGTTATATGTCCCAAGTCTTTTAATCTTGATTATTCAATTTTTATAATTGTGTTAGGCAGTACTTGTAATCTGAATAATAATCTGATTAATTGCCTGGCTCTATTTTTATAAATACAACAAAATTTTCTTTGCGTGAAAGCTTGAATTTTGGGCAAAACTTTCTGTTTCCATTTTTTATTATTTTAATTTTTACATTAAAAAGGTATATTGGTCACGTTCTCTGTAGGCGAGTGGACTTTCCAAATGTAAACAATTGAATATACAAACACAATGTAGTGGCCAATACAGTATTCATTCATTTATTTATTTATTCATAGGTAGAGCTTTATTTTATTTCCTGTAATGTGGCAGTTTTGGAAATAAGAGGGGGTGTTTTTGCTCCGCAGTAGCCATATTCAATTCCATTTAAGCACATTCACCAAGGTGAATACCAAGGTGGTAAACTCCAAATCTCACTGAAAGCAAAAACATTTCATAAAACACTAAGAACACCCAATCAAGATCTTAAGCATTGAATTTTATGCAAAAACATTCTGTTTATATAAAAACACAAAAGAAATCAAAACAAATGTTAAAAAGCAACATTGGTGCCATCAGACAACATAACCCAACAATATTAAATGTAAATTAGTTTCAAAATTTTAAAAAAATTAAAAAAAACAACAACCAGAAAACCAACAAATCTAGCAACCAAAAGCATAGGTATAGTGAATTGTATATGTCAAAAACAGGAATGCATTAAATCAAAATGTTGCCTCTTCTGAGAAAAATTGAAAAGTGTGAATAACAAATCAGTCCAAAACACAAACTTGAAACACAGTTTTCAAAACATAAACAATGAATGCATTATAAAAACTTCAGAGCAAGAAACATTTAAACAGCTTCTATTATGCATGTATATATTTCATGTTTTGATTCCAGTTATTGTTTTTTACATATCTCCTTTGTTGGACTACTTTGAGGCACAAATGATCTGACTGTCAGGGCCACTGTTAGCTCAGGACATGCATCAGAAACAGAAGGAACAGAAGAATAGAGATATCTTTGCCAATCTCTTGGCCGGTGAAGTAAAAGTCTCTGACAACTCCTCTGAGCTCGTTCCAAACTCTAAGCTGTAAGCAAAGGAAACCTGATCCCATGTGATAAGTTGGAAAATGTCAGGCCACACTTTTCCTGCTTTAAGCGTCTACAATTGTGTGCTGTGTGCACTGATGTGGTTTCATCAAACAGCATCTTTACTGAGTTTACGGCTGCGGCTTTGCCTCTCAAACACAGCTCATGTGTTTCAGATAAACTGGATTTACTTGAAGCACTCTGCCAAAGAGGCAGAAGTCAACCATCGGTGTCAAGGACAAAAATGTTATCCACGCTGAGACATGTGAGCTCGTAGATAGTCAAGAAGCTTTGTACTTACTCAAACCACAGATTAAAGGTGTAACAATAGCAGAATTACAAACTTTAATAGAAAAACAAAACATTAAATTAAAGCAAGCAAGCACGCAAATCTAATCCTGCTGCAAAAAGAGAAAGTTAAGTTACAAACAAGACTTAAATTTTTTTTTTCTTTTAATAACCTGAAGTTTTTTTGTAAACCAGAAAGTCTATCGAATGTTTGATCTAATTCTCATTCTATAAGCTGCAGAAGTTTGGAAGATAAAACAATTTTATGATTTCAAACAACAGCTGACAAAAAGGATAAATTCAATAAAAAGAGTGTGTAGAGTGTGTCAATCTACTCTTATGTGCAGTATCTTGAGATACATTTGTTTTTTATTTAACTCAGTACAAATAGAGATGGATTCTTTGATTGATTCATTAATTGATTGATAACAGTCATCTAAGTTTATCATGAAAATAAGGCACAACTAATTGTTTTTGGATTAGAATATTTTATAATTTTATAGAGTGGAATGAATTTATTATAGTTTAAATTAATGAGCAAAATCTTTCAAACAATAAGGATACAGTCAGTATACTTCTTGATGTGTTAAATACAATCAATACTATTTTTAGAGATTATGGCACTAATTGATAATAAAGGAAACAGGTGCATCTAAAACTTTCATAAGTTTAATCACTTCTTATAACTGATTATATGATGAAATGGAATGTTCTAATATGCGTATGCAAAGTCTAGGAGAATGTTTTGTCAACTCTGGAACCTGTCAACACTTATTTTAAAGAAGTTAAAAATGAGACCTTGAAAACAAAAAACACTGTCTATTTTTTGAATTCTATTATACAACTCTACCAGCATTGCCTGAATGTTGTTACTTTCTGTGCTCCCCAAAAAAGATTGCCCTTTTTCCTTTGGTCGATTATTTGTCCCTTTTGATAAAGCAGGTCATATTGTGTTTTATTCCATTGGAAGCCTCATTAGTGACATTTACACTGAGCTGCAGCTTGTCAGTATTCAGGATTCATGGACTGAGCAACACAGCTAAACGTTTGGGTAACCCCTGGAAGGAAGTCCGTGGTTCCTCAGTGCAGCCCTTTTCCATTAGCCCTACTCTACTTTACTCAACTCTACCCGGCTCTACTCGCCTCGTGCTGCTTTTCCATTAGCCCCAGTCGCCTGCCCAACAGGGTGGAGTGTCACTGTAAACAGCTGAGCGGCACTGCGGTGACGTCATTTTGAGCGCGGCACAACAATCTTTGGCTTTTTGTCACAAACTGAGTAAAAAAGGAAGCAGAAGAAGGCTGCAGGTGACAAGAAGAAATACCCCTTGAGAAGCACAGGAGAGTTTTGGAAGCTGTACAACAGAATGAAGCCGAGGACGAGAACAATCGAGCTGCAAATAAAAGACGTATGAGGGTAAGCTAATGGTAGCTACCGCTAGCATGCTAGGTTGTCGCGCTCATGACTCATCGATGACGACATTGTCTGACCAATCAGTAGCCGTAGGTCAGTCAGTGGGTGACGTCATCTTTTAGTATCGACTCTATCTACGACAACTAGCTTGTTTTAGGAGGTATCGGGCTAGTGGAAACACGCTGCAAATCGAGTAGGGCCAAGGCGTGCTCGTGGAAAAGGGCCAAAAGGTGAGGATCTGGCCTCTTTGGAGTGTTGTCTTCCTGGGACCCCACTTTACGGTATGTCTTGACAGTCCCACAGAACTTGGTCCTAAGTTTTGGAATGATACCAGGGCTGGCACCAGATAATCTGCCACATGCGTCCCAGCGTGTCAGCTTCAAGTTGCAGCGGATTTTGGCCCATTTTTGGGGTGTTACCACCACGTTAAGCTGTGTTGCTCATTCTACAAATACACAATCTTTACAAATTGACCAATCAGGCTTTCTTATGATATGAAATAGAATACAAGTTATGAAAGGGGAGAAATAGTTCTCCGCAAGTAGGACAGTTGTCATGCTCAGCAAACTTGAATATTTTAGAGTTTTGACTCTGACTGGTTGATGTGTTGGATGGCAGCCTTATGCAGTAAATTGAATGTAAAATTAAACTATGTAAAATCAAATTTACAATTAAAGATGCTCCACGCCAGGAGCAGCAACACTGAACCAGATGTTCAGCAGTCTTAAGAGTAAAAGGTTTTCTTTCAGCTCACAAACACCTTCACTGACGTCCAGAAACAACTATGAGTGCTTTTAAACAAGAGATTATGCGGAGAGTTCAATGTGGAAAAGATTTAAAGAGAAGCCCCTGGTTTTGTTAATTCAATTTTCATCATTACTCCTAAGCACAAACACACAGGGCTTCACATGCAGTATGCTCGGCTCACATCAGGGATGCCCCCTCCTTCTTTACTAATCTGAAATGAAACCCAACCTCAAAGGGCAACAGTGGGACTCGGCGGAGACTAATGTTTTGAAAACGGGGTGAGTCACACTCAAAATCCATCGGAACTGCTCACCATGGCTAATTAAAATAAACCAGTGGCCTGCAATCACAGATCCAGTTGGCGAAACCCGTATAAACAACGCGTTAGCTTAAAACAAGAGCCCATGATTCTTAGACCCAAAAAAACAGTGGCGTGCGTCCCAGGCGGTTTAACGGAAAGTGCCGGGCTGGACGGCGGCACTAAGGCCACATCTGGGATCACTGCATTATGAAAAAACACTCCCGGGGATGTCAGAGATATTCACGCAAACATTGGCCTGGAATATTCCTCCAAACATCCATGTGAAAGTCTCCTGTTCGAGCAGCCTCCTCTCAGTCAAGTGTTTACCTCGGGAAATGTCTCTCAGGAAGCGTGGAGATGGGAGGGCAGGCTTTGGCATCATTTGAGCCGTCTATGTGAGAGGAGGTGAAAGCTAATACGGCTAAAATCTCATGTGAGGTTTAGTTTTCCTGCATAGCACGGAAACGTTAGAGTAAGCGCTGGCATGATCTGGACCATCAAACCTGAGAGCCTGATGGTGGTTCTGTAAACTGGAAGTGGATTGGCTCCACCTGTCCAAAGAAGTGGCAAACAAAGGCTTTTTTTTTTCAAAACTGCAGTCACGCAGGTTTTTGTAAAATTAAAGAAGTCTATGCTGAAAGATGCCATGAGGAGTTTCTAAGTAATGACAAAAAAGTCTCACTTTTAGATATATGCCTGATCGAAATACACACTTTAAGATGAGTTTTATAGCATCAAAATAGGTTATCTATAAATGCTATTCCTTAGCTTTGCGGTCAGCTCGAACAGGGCTGGACTGGCCTGGATACTCAACTTCGGGAACAAGACAATTAAAACTAGAGCAAATTTATATTATTCAGACACATCTTAGAGCAACTGCTAGCCTGCTACAAAACAACGATACTAAGTTTTCCAGAAATTGCTTGTTGTCACACATCAAAAACTACCGCTACGTATCTAGAAGGAGATACATTATCTCATCGCTTTGCATCTTGTAAGTTGTTGAAAAAACAAAGTTGTAAAGCAATGCAGAGTTCTGAGGAAGGTCCGAGCTGCATTCATTAGCATCACAACAAACACACGCTTTGGCTTGGGTCACGTCTTTACGACAGTCGCCGCGCGTGCTCATGGGTGGCAGAGTTTTTATGTCGCTGGAAATAGATTCTCCTCATAGCACCTTTAAAGAGGAAGAACTGTTGGATCTTCTCAGTTGAGTCTAGTGATGTACACAGCTGCCCTATCTAGTAAATTGGATGATATGGCTCAGCTTAGCTCACAGAGATGGCTCTGTCAGGGCCTAAAAGTCTTTTCTTTGAATCATTTGGCTTGTACTGAATCAACCAAATTCTGCCATATTTTGACCTTTTGACTGATTAAATACAGAAAGGGAAACTTTGAATGTAGCTTTATTTTTTTTAAAAAAACTGGGAGGTTGGTCATTCATAAACATTGCTGTGTAAATGCATGGGATTATAGCCAAGTGGCTAATTTCCATCCACAGTGCCATTAGCAGGTTGGTGCCGACACATAAAACACAAAATAGACATCTGTAATAGGAATGACAGCATACTGTTAAGGTACATTGACAAATTTTGTTTTTGGATTATTCACTTATTTATGTATTTATTTAATTTCTTTTCCTTTTTTCCGTCTTTTTTTTCTCTGTCTTAGCCATTGGAGATATAGGGAGTGTTAGATGGGCAAGGGGTATCCATGCTATGAAAATAGGAAATGTCTTGAAATGGACATGTTTTGACTAAGAATTGGACTAAAATATCAATTTAAAAAAAGAGTGAAAACATACAGAACACATTTAAAAACAGACAGTCATAGAGACAAAAATACCACACAGTTCAAAAGAAAATGTGCCAGGAGTTGGGAGACCATGGGAATTATACAGTCAGATTTATAAAGTGCTGGAGTGCTGATTAAAGTGCCATAGTGCTAAAGTGCAGAGTGGTAGGTGCCTGGGAGCTAAGGTCCTCATTATATACAAAGTTTGATAGTCTGTGTGCACGAGGGCTGAAGATGTTGTACCATCCATAATATGCTGTGTGCATGCCTGATTTTGGCACTGGAGGATCTGAATGTAAATGTGATTGACGGACTGATTGCCAATAACCTCCCAGAGCTGTTCTGCCCTCCCCAAACACTTTCTGTGGGCTGTTGTCCAGATAAACTAGTGAATACATTTTATCCTGTACAGTCTAATGTAAAAAAAACAATAAAAAGAATGGTAAGATGTCACACTGGTGGGTCTGTTGAGGGTGGGGCTGAGGGAATGAGACATTTTAAACGGCTGCTGGCACCATAAGCACGTGAAGAAGGAGAAGTCTTGAACGCCCAGACTTTTTGTCCTGTTCATAGAAGTGCAGTCACACAGAGGAGACATGTTGGATATAGTCAAGGACATAAAACTCAGAAAAAAAAAAAATTGGCTCTTCATTAATTCACACAGCCTCACAGGTCTGTTGCTATTGGTTGTTGACAAAGGCCATACCATTGAATGGAACAACTAGCATAAGAAAATATTAAAGACTAACAATAATATTAGGCATGTTTGATATTATGGTAAATCTTAGACTGTAAAACTGCCTTAAAACTTTCAGGTGTTTGAAAGATTCTCAAGATTTACTGCAGCCTTGTGAATATGTCTGCTTGCATGTTAGTTATGATGCCATCCACTACGGTTGAAATTCATCTGAGTGAAGGAAAAAAGTGTGCAGGGATAGTACACAATGCCAAGAACTCTCCTTAAGTACACTTAACTGAATGTATTAAGGTCTGTATTATAAATGAATCTTGTGAAAGACATATATTTATATTAAATGAATAGAATAGTGGGGAAAAGTAGATACCTCTAAATTATTTTTACATATAAAACAGAGCATGCCTTATTTGTTGCTTCCCACATCTGCTTCTCTTTTCCTGGCTCCACAGCTGGATTCAGTCTGAAATGAGAACAAGAAAATTGTTCATATTTGGGCCGTTATGGAAATGGACATGCATTACATGACCTTTTGTCTCTCAACACTTTATTCATTAAGCTGCTCTTCTGTATGCATACCTGAAAATATTAAAACAAGCACAGAATATACAGTGGAAGAAGAGATTCAAGGGCGCTCCCAGATTCAACGCTGGCTTGTTCTCAATCCTTCCCGCTCAATTTGCTGTTTTTGGTTAGAGCTTTATTGAACTAACTTTGTGTACCTGGCTCACACCCTCTTCTTTCTCAGCAACAATAACACAACCGTGCCAGAGAGTTCCTGTTCGTGGCGCACAGGCTCTGCCAGCAGGGCGAGGACTCAGACTCTTTTCCGGTATACATCGATGTGATGTTTGCGGTTTTTTATTTATTTTGAGAAGAAAAGTGTCACATCCTCTTCGCTTGGACTTTTTATCAATGAGCAATGCCTTTCACCTCCAAACAGCTCCATAAAATAATGTAACCTTGCTCTCAGCGAACAGCAATTCAGCTCAAGGTTTTAATTATCTTTTATGCTCTTATCATTTTTCATTTATTTTACTGCTAGCCAATGGCATTTCATCAACTGTGTGGTAAAGAAAAACACAAATCAAACCACACAGTGCAATCTAAAAGAGCAGTGTGAAGGATAAGAATCACTTATCAGTCCTTTTCTGATTGGTAAACATTCTGCTGTAGGTCAGCAGCTACAGCGCTCGTGCTGCTACAGCACATATAAACACACTTCAGATGATGTAAAAGGTGCTAACAGTGCCCCGGGCCCGAACAGAGAGAGCACATAAAGTCAATGACAGATTTCTTTTTTCATCTTTGTAGAGGGAAGGTGAAAACTTGTATGTTCTCTAAGATAAAGGAAGTTTAAAGCTGAAAGGAGCAAGAAAATACACAAAAAAGAAAAATCAGAAGCAACGAAAAGAAGATTTGAAGTGCATCACGCTATTGTAATAGACCCACTTAAAGAAACCTGTATTCAGATAAATATGCATGATTTAAAAGGGTGGTTTAACCCTTTTGAAATTACCTGACAGCTTGATGCCAACAAGTGGATTTCTGAAATGTTCACTTACTTCAAAGTGTTTGCAGAAATGGAAATTCTGAATGTGCAGCTCACTGACAAACTTGATGCAAGATCATGTAATGTGTCAGGAAGGTCTGACAAAGCTGCAAACAGGACTTTGAAGTTGTCTTATTTCTAAAGTAATTCAAACATCTTTGCTGTATTTACATCAGAAGAGGTATTAGACAAAGCCTAAATGACATGAACCGCATGTTACTGAGTAGGGCTGACATTGTTTGGAAAAAAATATAAATATAGAACAAAATATATTTCCTCCTGATAATTATTGCACTGTAAAAGAGAACTCTCAAAATAAGTGCTGTCCCTTTTAGAAAAGCAGCAACTGTAACAGGATCTGTACCTTGTTTATCAATAAATCCTGATCCTCTTCTATCGTACACTGCAGACAACTTACAGCAACAATGATGCACACACAAAAGAGAGAGAGTCGCAACAAATGCAAAGATTTTATGAATGGACCTGTTACAGCTGATGTGCTTCTTTTTTAATTAAATTTTTCCGGGAACATTTAGTTCTCCAGGATCAGCCCATGTTTTTGACTTCTTTGACTTCTTTTCCTACACACCAAAAGCGACTTGAGCATCCTCGGTGATCACTCTCCATGTAAAGTCAATGTACAGCTGCAATGGGGCGGGGCTACACCCTGCGATGCAACTGCTGCGTTAAAGGTGATCATTTCACTTGTCGCGTGTTGCCAAAGTAAAAAAAAAGTTGATTTTTTCAGGTGATGTCGTATGTGGCTGTGCAGCAACAGCCAATCAGCGGTAGGTGCGTGTGTGCCCGTGACAGACTGTTTTTAATACGGACTACAGAGTAACAATCTATGTCCGTGTGGGAAACATTAGTC
Source organism: Scarus forsteni (assembly GCA_036419115.1). Taxonomy (NCBI): domain Eukaryota; kingdom Metazoa; phylum Chordata; class Actinopteri; order Labriformes; family Labridae; genus Scarus; species Scarus forsteni. The sequence goes on from JAZDUH010000518.1 coordinate 12,289,602, forward strand.
AGTGAGTACATTAGTTCCGCCTAGACAGACCGCAGAAAACTCACAAACGATGCTGCTGCAAGGCCATCAGCTGCAGTGCTTTGTGTTTGATAAGTGAGTGAAGAGGATACAGTCGGAATAATGTCAGCTTTTGCGTTCTATTATATGATATACGATATGATTGCGGCGAAACTCGTGCGAATGTGACATCACCAAGCCACTGTGACGGGCATCGGTGACCAAAATGAGATATTTATGGACACGCGATGCGACTTAAGTGGGCAACACAATTTTGGTTGCTGATTTTGCATTTGGTGTGAACGCAGCTTAAGATGGTAGATGCATAGAGCATTTTTTCAAGGCAGCCAGTGTCCCACTGAATGTCCATCTGTTTCGATGTTCGGTATGGACACATGAATGGTGATGTTTAAAAAAATGGGAAAAAAGAAACACAGTTAGGCAAAAATTCAGCTAAAAGTCTCCATTTAATATGGTCACTCTTTGACCTGTTTTGGCCCTTTTCCATTAGCCCTACTCTACTCGACTCTACTCTACTCGCCTTGTGCTGCTTTTCCATTAGCCCCAGTCGCCTGCCCAACAGGGAGCAGTGTTGCTGTAAACAGCTGAGTGGCACTGCGGTGACGTCATTTTGAGCACGGCACAACAATCTCTGGCTTTTTGTCACAAACCGAGTAAAAAAGGAAAGCAGAAGAAGGCTGAAGGTGGCAAGAAGAAATACCCCTTGAGAAGCTCAGGAGAGTTTTGGAAGCTTTACAACAGAATGAAGCCGAGGACGAGAGCAATCGTGCTGAAAAAAAAAGACGTATGAGGGTAAGCTAATGTAGCTACTGCTAGCATGCTAGGTCGTCGCGCTCATGACTCATCGATGACGACATTGTCTGACCAATCAGTGGCCAGCAGTCGGTGAAGTCATCTTTTAGTACTGACTCAGCTCGCTTAGAACCAGAGCGGAGTAGGTACTAAAACTAGCTTGTTTTAGGAGATACCAGACCAGTGGAAACACGCTGCAAATCGAGTAGGGCCAAGGTGTGCTAGTGGAAAAGGCCATTAGACTGTTACATCTAAGACAAGCGTAAGCAGATGTGACAATAACCGTAGCCATGTCTATGAAAGCTAGTTTTTTATAATGAAAAATTTTAAGATGCAACCAACAACTAAAACATGATTAATATTTACTTGATGATTTAATAATTACTGATAATTAAGCTTTTCCTTCGGTCTCTGCTCTGCTTCGTGTTGGCAAGCCCGGTGTAATATGGGAAATTCTCTTACCCTTTCTTTTCAAGTAAGGTCTGGGGGTTGGGAATGGTTCTAACTTGACAGTGGGCAGACATCTAGGGGAATACAACAAACTCCAGTTCCCACTTTCATTTTTGGCTGCAACATGGAAGATCACATGATAAGCTACAATTTTAAACTGGCCTGCATTTTTAAGCCTACGTCCATCTGTTCTTTTCATTATTTCCAAATGCTCTAAGGCTCTAATTAAGTACATTGTCTCGGCTCATGTCCAGCGCTTGCTTCATGCGGCCATTCTGTTCCTATCAGCACGGAATATGTGTGTCATTGCAACAGGATAAGGGAACGAGCATGCACAGAATGACTGGAATTAATTTAAAGCAGAGTTAACGTAAACATGATCTAGGAATTATTGAATTCGAATTTAAAATCAGAACAAACCAGCCACCTACTCTTGAATAAAGTTTTATTCAGAATGGTAATTTTCATTCTGAATTAGGTGTTTACAAGGTCATTTTCAATGTTTTTAAAGAGGATTTAAGTTTTATTATTTTAATAGGCAGCTACTATATATTTGCTGACCAGTAGTCTGTCCTGTCTCCTTTACTTGTTTGTAATGTTAACCGTGCACTTGGTTACGCAGCTACTGTATATTTGCTGACCAGCAGTCTGTCATTTGCCGTCCTTCTCCTTGATCAGGAGCACAGCTTGGTTTGATAAGTCCACCTTGTTGATCTACTTTTTTGTACTACAACTAACTTTGCACCAATGTCTATACTGCTCATATTATCATGTATGTTTTTACGTTGTTATGTCTGAATGTGAATCCACTGCAAACCAAATCAGCCTATAAGGGACAAATGAATAAAATGAACTATGAACTATTCTGAATTAAAGGCGAATTAAAGCTCTCATGTAAATGCAGCAATCGTGACCTCAGTCTTTGTCACAGGCACTTTGGGCAAATTAAATAAAAATAAACATTTAGAACCAAGAGCACTAAAAACATCACCAGTTTACATGTGATCGAAGAAACGTTACTATCTAAAAAGCAAAAGGAAATCTTATAAACTGAAATGTGCAGCAGATAAACTTCAGCTCATATTTGTATTTACTGTGTTAAATATGACACTTCTTCAGTCAAATCATTCGCACAACACTTTCTCCCTGGTCTGGTCCTTCAGAAGAGGCCTCTTAGAAACAGACCCACAATCACTTTCAGAGAGAAACAGCCCCGGAGGGTGACGCAGAGAGCAAAGCCAACCATGAAATCAGCGGTATAAAAGGAAATTATATCTGCAGAGCCACAAAGTGGGGACCGGCCACTCGATAAAACAGCAAATGAAAAATGCAGATAGGTGCCATGGAAATGTGCTGCTTTGAGTCGCACAAACAAACAGCAGGAGAGGAGATGGAGAGGTTGAAAGTGAGACTCTATTAAAGAATTTTCCAGGGCGCTTTGCTTTTGACAGCAACAGCCCAAGATGCTCCTTCAAGTGTCTCTGTTTGCATTGCTTTATGGAGAGGGCTGATGTTTTAGTCTGTTAACACTTAGAAATGAGAAAAGTGATTCGTAGGAGAAGACATAGTAAATAACAATTCTGAGGTCCTGTTTCTAGACATGGCTGTTGGATTAACAAATTCTAGATTTCATGTTTACTCTGTTCATTTATTTTCAGTTTTTGATTATTATTTTTGTCAAAATGGACAAAAATTAACCTTGCAGAGCAGATGAACCTGCCTGATTCATTAGCTGTGTTCGAAAACGCTCACTATCACGGATATAGTCCACTATATAGTGTGTTTGCCATTTTGTAGTGTTGTTCGAATTCTCAGCAGTTAATTTGATTCACTATATAGTGTACTACAAAATGCACAGCAAAAGTGAGTGTACATACGATGTGCCCTATATTGTACTCCTGTGTACCACAATGCATAGAACAAGAAGAGAAGGAAGGCCGTTAGGCGCTGCTTTCATTCATAAATGTAAAAAAACGTTAAAGTATCTTTAACATGTTCGTAGCGTAGCTCTTTAACGTCTTTTAACGGCTGTAAACAGCTTCGAAATTTGCTACTTATCCTCCCAAGCGCCCGGTTTGTTTACGTGAACATTCCCTATGTAGTCCACTATTTCATTTACACTACATAGGGGATAGTAAGTGAGTGAATTAGTGGACAATTTCAAACACAGCTCTTGTATGAAATCCTGCAGGACCATCTTGTTAATTTCCATTGTCCAACTACTTAACCTAATACTAACCTAAATACTTAACAGCGAAGTCAGAGGAAAGAGGTTGGAGCTGAAGACATGACATCAACAGGAAGTGACTGCATGTTTGAAAACAATGGCGTCTTTTGAAGCAGTCTCTGTGAATGTAGAAATCTGCCATATCTTACCAGAAATTGACTCAATTCTTCTTTAAAAGAGAAGCAAGGAACCTCACTTAAACCTGTCTTTGGGAAGTCATGTTTTTGCTCTTCTTCTGACTGAGTATCACTGCTGGGGAACAAGGAGAGAATATGAAAATTCTCCATGGACGTTGCCGGTTAGTCTATGGCAGTCATGGTTATTCTGCGATACCTGGTGAAGTATGCTCTCCTTAGAAGTTTAGTGCGAGAACTTGGTGGGGATTGTTGTTGATGAGGTTTGTGTCACATAAAAGCGGTAAGGAAAAATCATTCACCTGTGTGGTATAATTTAATGTTAGATGATAGTCTAAGGACTGAATTGTATTTCAAGCTAACTGCTGACAACAGGGTCGAGCTACTATGTCATACTGTGGCTTGATATTAGGGCTGGGATGATTCACTTTCCTCATGATTAGATTTTTTACAATTTTTAGGTGCCGATTCGATTTTAATTACGTTTCCGCGATATTGCCGATTTTTGCAATCTTTAGTTATCTTTTTTAACACCAACAAAAGATGAACAATGATTATGCCTACAGACTATATCAGGAAAAATACACATCACATGTGAGTCAGTTTTTAGGATTTATTCAGCCTAAAGAGTTAACACACTAAAATGAAGCTTTTAAATTTGGAAAAAAATCGATTCTTGAACAAAAAGATCGATTAAAATCGTCAAACAAAAAATCCCGATACTTATTGAATCGATTTTTTTCTCCCACCCCTACTTGATATGATTGGTCTGTGATGATTATGACGAGCAGTACAACCGTACAATCACCAGCTGCAGCCTTTTTGAAGGTTTTGGCCCGAAAACATTTTTGAACGTGTCTTTCTCTGATGGACTGGTGAAATATTTCCATGACGGATATATGGAGCAGTCTGTCTGGCGTGTTGGGTTAGGCAAAAATATGCTCTCGCCTCCAACTCAAGTTAAGTTGATTTTGTGTAGAAAAAAGAATTCAGGCTTTTTGAAGTACAAACTGCACTCTGCAGAAAATACACGGGGAGTTCTGTAACTTTAATGTTTGCTGACTATAAACCAATTGATTTAGAATTTATTTGGTCTAGAATTTTAATTAAAACACTTTGTCAAATTTTCTGTGTCCTTTTACTTTGCAAGTGCCCCATTTATTTTAATTAGTTTTCACTTTAAAGTACAGACAAAAGCATGTTGATCTTAATGTTGAAACAATAAAATGCTTGTTAAGGACTTCATACAACACTAATCATGTAATACGGAACAATTATACACTTGAAAATACATTTTGCAGAAAATCTGCAAAGAAAACCCAACCTTTTTTGTTCGTTATTTTAGGCAGTGGGTAATATATCAAAAGTAAGTTTATTGATCAGGAACATATCAGAACCAGGAAACAGGCATGGCAAAAATCTGATATAAATCTGAATAATCTAAGGCCCATTTTCATGTCAATATATGCTAGCTTTCCAACATTAAGAACTATTTAAAATTTTGTATGTTAAAAAAAGTATGCTAATGGTGTCAATTCTGCTGTTTAATGCAGGTCGATGTAACTAAAGTGGAGAGAAACATTGTGCTGTTGAGAGTATGGCATTTCATGATGGCACCCTGGCTAATAGTAGATGTCTTTTAAATATTCACCTATGTAGTGTAACACATGTATGTGCTCAACTTAGGGGATCCTGGGCCTAGTAGAGGTTTGCACTGCTCAACATTGTAAAAACATATTGTGATTTCCCTCAACAAACATATAAACAAATAACGTATGAAGCGAACGTGTATGCCATTTCACGTCATGCAGCTACAGCTGGTCTCTGCATTCAAACATCATGTTTGTAGGATGGAGGATGGTTGCTGCCAGAGGACGCCACCATAGAAGTCCAGAACTGATTAGGAACCTGCTGGAGCTGACGGAGATGATTGAGCTGTAACTGAGAGTAGCAAATATAAGCAGAGGTCCACTCTTGCCGCGTTACAAGCATGTTTGATCAAATGTCTAAATTTTTTAGCAGGCATTACACTTTCTGACTCACCCAATGAACATCAGTGTTGCCCAACTAATATTAGCTTTGTTAGTTCTGTGTGGCCAGACTTAGCTTGATGTGGCTTGTTGTTCCCTCTACCCCTGCAGTAGTGGGCCAAAATGTCATCGTGAATGCAGCGTTAAAGGACTGTCAGCTTTGGTGAAGTTCCCAGTAGGAGCATGAATAACTGATTCCCCAGCCCCTTTGAATAGACCTACCTTTGTGACATCACACCACTGATGTGTCACAAGTTCAAGCCAATCAGACTCACACTCTATTTGTATACTTTAAGTTTTTTTTTTAGCAGTCTAGCAGTTACTAGAAATGGGCATATGAACCCTAATTGTGACAAAACAGGGGCTCTTTGAACAGCACAAGGACAAATCCAACTGTTTTTAAAGCCAGTCAACTGATCAGTAATCTATCAGGACAAGCAAACATTGTTCTGTACCGCAGTGATTTAAAAATGCTTAGCAATATTAGTCAACTTGATTTTATGCCGTTTTTAGGATTTTCAGTGCCTTGGGTGTATTTAAAAGAGTGTAATTTTTGCTTTATCTAAAAAACTAGGGTTCCAGTAAACTGCAACAAATCAAAAGACAAAGTTTTTTTTTAAATAAAAATATACTGTTTCCATTTCACTACAAATTGCTAACACCTAACCCAACTTATTGTAGAGCTTAAATTCATGAGTAAGGGACTTTTCACTTGTAACTGAGCAAATGCATGTGCTAACTAGTAAAATGCATGCTTGATATGTAGTTGACTTGTTCTTTTATAACACCAGTTGCCCTTCTCCTTTGCCCGTCATGTCTGAGAGCAGCCAAAAGCCATTTACTGCAAGTTTTGTCAGCTTTGTACTGCAATGCAGTGAAAGTATTGCTCTGTTGAAAGCATTGACTCGGACACTGCTTTTACACGCCACTGTGGGACACAATAAGTCCTCTTTGTAGACTATTGTCATGCTCCCCAAGAATTCAGGGTATCACTGATCTAGTGCCCTTTATTATGAGAAGTTTGTGATTTATGACATGTTCAGAAAAAGACCAAAAGCTTGAATTTATGTACACCATAAAATGTTCTAAGCCATCTTTTAGCATTTTACACATTTTTGAGGTGACCAAATGAATCGATTGACTCTGAGGTTTGAGTGGCTTCTCATATTTTGATCCAAGTTTGCAGGGACATCCCCTCTTCTCCACCTGTGCATGTGAATACCAAATGTTCAGCCCTCATTGAGCTTCTACACCACAGAGATCTTTTGAAAGGGACCCTGTGTGTCTCTGAAGTCTTGAAACTGGATGCTCAGCAGTGGTCGAGGGGTCTGTTTGCGGCCATGTACCCCCACAAAGGTTTATCCCTCCACTTATCATTCCTCAGCCATCAGCAGCTCCACAGTGCAGCGACACCAGAGCCTTTTGCTAATACAGTACACACATGGTGATGACAAGGACCGCTGGTGAATAGAGCTGCAGGCCATGGAGATAAATGACTGCAATTTATGTACGATATGTTTGTTTTGACTATTTCTGAGCTGTCCTCCAAATAACACGGATATGATTTATTTGTCACGAATGACAACTGGTTTACATTTTTTTTTCTAACATTAATATGATGGGAAGTTGACATCTGGGAGAAAATCTGCAAAGTTCCCAGCATCTTGGTTGCACAACTGGAATGGGAATAGGGGTGAATCATTAATTTAATTTCAAAATGTTTTATTCAGTTTAACTGAAGCAGGCACAATACACAACATATTGCCACATAGTAAGGAAAGAGTAGAACTTACTGCATTAATTGCAGTAAAAGTAATAGTAATAAAAAACAAAACAGCCCATATGTTAAAAGAATGAAAATTTTAACAGTGACATTAATAAAGATTCAACAGTTATAATAATAGTTGCAGGTTATGTGGAGTATAATGATGAAAATACTCCAACGCCATCAAAATCAAATGTGTGAGCAGTGTGAATTTTCTCGATTAATTATTTTTGCCATAGTCCTCTTTGTAGACTATTGTCATGCTCCCCAAGAATTCAGGGTATCACTGATCTAGTGCCCTTTATTATGAGAAGTTTGTGATTTATGACATGTCATCAACAGAAAAAGACCAAAAGCTTGAATTTATGTACACCATAAAATGTTCTAAGCCATCTTTTAGCATTTTACACATTTTTGAGGTGACCAAATGAATCGATTGACTCTGTGGTTTGAGTGGCTTCTCATATTTTGATCCAAGTTTGCAGGGACATCTCCTCTTCTCCACCTGTGCATGTGAATACCAAATGTTCATCCCTCATTGAGCTTCTACACCACAGAGATCTTTTGAAAGGGACCCTGTGTGTCTCTGAAGTCTTGAAACTGGATGCTCAGCAGTGGTCGAGGGGTCTGTTTGCGGCCATGTACCCCCACAAAGGTTTATCCCTCCACTTATCATTCCTCAGCCATCAGCAGCTCCACAGTGCAGCGACACCAGAGCCTTTTGCTAATACAGTACACACATGGTGATGACAAGGACTGCTGGTGAATAGAGCTGCAGGCCATGGAGATAAATGACTGCAATTTATGTACGATATGTTTGTTTTGACTATTTCTGAGCTGTCCTCCAAATAACACGGATATGATTTATTTGTCACGAATGACAACTGGTTTACATTTTTTTTTCTAACATTAATATGATGGGAAGTTGACATCTGGGAGAAAATCTGCAAAGTTCCCAGCATCTTAGTTGCACAACTGGAATGGGAATAGGGGTGAATCATTAATTTAATTTCAAAATGTTTTATTCAGTTTAACTGAAGCAGGCACAATACAAAACATATTGCCACATAGTAAGGAAAGAGTAGAACATACTGCATTAATTGCAGTAAAAGTAATAGTAATAAAAAACAAAACAGCCCATATGTTAAAAGCATGAAAATTTTAACAGTGACATTAATAAAGATTCAACAGTTATAATAATAGTTGCAGGTTATGTGGAGTATAATGATGAAAATACTCCAACGCCATCAAAATCAAATGTGGGAGCAGTGTTAATTTTCCCGATTAATTATTTTTGCCATAGTTTTTGTCAACGACCATTTTTCCCCTGAAGAAAACTAGACTATAACTACAAAAACAAGTGCTCATGGACAAAAACTAGAATGAAATGAACTGACATTTTCATCAACAGATATTAACTAGACTAAAATGTTTGACAGAGACTTAATCCAGTCAGACCTAATTTCATCATATAGAAAGTAGAGACAAATTGGGAATATGTCCGATCAGTTTCTTTGGTTGTATGAAAAGGTTGGATGAGTAAAGAGGGACATCCTATCCAAACTACCTGATACCCCTTTTTGACTGACCAAAAAAACGGTTAACCCCGGTAACAGTCAGTTCCTGTCCACGTCGTTTAACCCTGCAAGCTACACTGGTTTTAATTGGCTCGCCTTCGGTCAGCTTCAGTGGGAACATTACACCCGGGTCAACCCGCTAATTTACGGATGACGTCAGGATAACGTCCCCACGGCATAATATCACGCCCGCCCCCTCCATCTGTAACTTATATGACTCTTTGCCATCATAGCAACAAATTCTATCTGCCTTTGTATCATCAGCACCGAGTTTGTACATTTTTAGAGAGGGACAAAAGTACAAAGTATCGAGAACCGCGTCCACAGCCTCCATACTCCTTTCCATTGTTTACATGGAGGGGCTACATCGTGCTGATGATGTCATCAACGTAATGACATCAGCTTGAGGCGCCAGAGGAATAAACAAAGCCATGCAGCCTGACTGCTGCACGTTATGGTGCGTTCCAGTTGTACTCGGAAGTTGGAATTTCCGAGTTCCGAGTAGGAAACTACAACTGAACCGCCCGAGTTGACCTAAGTCAGCTGTATACACAGTATTGTTAGACTTATATTTACAAAAATGCTGCCATAGTGATAATCACATTCTTCATGTGATATTTGTGAACAACAACGCAGGGCGTGCTAACAACAGCTAACAACAGCCTGGTAGATCGGCATGTTTTTTTCCCGACTTCAACTGGAACGGCGATAAGTTGGAGATGATGTCACTCCCAGTTCCGAGGTAAATGGAACGCAGCATTAGACCCAGGTAGGGATGGGAATCGAAAACCAATTCCAGTTGAGAATCGTTAACAGCCTCATCAAAGATTCACTAATCTTTGGGTTTAATTCCTTATCATCAATTCCATTCAATTGACAGGGTTCAGAAGCGTCAGAATTGTGGCTTAATTTTAATTACACCTACTGCACAACCTTACGTGAGTAGAAACACCAGCAACTTGCAGAAGCAGTTATCTATACTGTGATGTATGTTTGGCATTGTTGGCACTGAAAATGAGACCTTTTGCCCACATGCAAAATTTTCTGGAATGGATCCTGCTAATTGGATCAATTAGCAGGATCGTTAACAGCATTGGTATTGATAAAATCTTATCAATTCCCATCTCTAGACCCAGGTCTGCTGGCAGTGGGAAAAGAGTCACTTGCTGATTGTTCGCGGGGTTAACCCGTGTTCGAAAAACCTGTGTTGACCCACTAAATTTGAGGTGAAAGGGGTATTAGCTTCATGGGGGTGAGCTACTCTCTTTTTGTGAATTGATATATTAATTTAGAGCAGATTTACTGTTTGTTGTCAATTCTGTTATTGCAACTTAAATGCTCTGCCAGGTAGTCTAAATAAATGTGATTGCATTTCACATAAATTTGTTAGTTTTTGCATGCAAATTTGCTTGCATTCAGTAAAGGGTTATGTGATTGGGTGATGTTTCACTTTATCTAAGTGTAAAACATGACATCATCAACTAAAACTAGACTGACATTAAAACATTGAGATAGCTAAATTATGACTAAAACTAAAATACATTTTTGGCTAAAGACTTTGAATAAAACTGAATAAAAAAGTGCTGTCAAAGTTAACACTCCGTATGAGCCACATTGAGGCAAAATACAACCACTTTAAAGAGAAATAACTGTGCAGCTCTGTCTCAGTGCTTTTGTGGAAATGCAGTGTGAAAAGAGTTTATGTCTAACAATCAACCACACCCACATTTACTGTTTCAAAAAGCATCTTCCCAAAAAGCTGTTGGACGGAGCTCTGGATGGAGCTGGACTTTAAATGGTAGGAGACACTTTGCTGCTGCCAATAAACAAGCTGTCAGCATACACCCCTCCACTCCATCTCAGACTGAGCAACTGTGGAGCCTTTCAGACTTCTCTCACTGTGGCAGAGATCCAGAGAGACTGCTGTGACCATAAACCACTGTGGCTCAAAGAAACGAAGAGATAACCCTGACTTTTTATAGCGCTCAGAGAAGAGCCAAGTCAAGACGGGGGGCGACAGTGAAGGAGTTTAACGTGGAGTTTGTCCCAGTCACTTCATCCAGAGACAAAGTGAGACTGAGGAAGGGCAGAAACATTCAGAAGAGAGGGGACGGTTTTGGGTTTAGATGCTGGGGACAAATTGGATTGGATTGTTTAGTATTCAGCAGGACTGTTTGACTGGGCCAGTCGGTGCTGAGCAGATTTGTACTGCTCGTAATATTTCAATTTGCGACCTTTATGGGGCAATTTCCAGGTGTGCCTATAAAAGCGCCCATAAAAGGCGAAATATGCGTTTGTGAAAGTTGGCATTCCATACAGGGAAGGATTTAGGAATGTTTTATGAATAATGCCAAACAGAAACATGTCAGCCGCAATAGGATTAAAAGAGAGTTTGATTTTGTTTAATGGTGAGATGGCATGACTTTATATGCTGTATACGTGAAGCCGGGCCTCCTCCTAAACCGGGACCAGCCCATGCCACATGCTGATGGATCTATGAATCAGCTTCACACGGCACCAAACCGTTTCCAACATCACTGAATCAAGCAAATCCATCTGTTGTGTCAGAACAAAAGAGGAGGAAAGGACGTGCCGGGATTTTTCTTTAATCATTTCTTTCCACATTTCAGAGGTCATATTATAAACATTATTTTTTATGAAAACTTAATGGGCAACAGAGAGTCTACTTGGCAACTTATTTTTTTTCCTCAGTGTTTCTTTTTGCCTGCAAGCACAGTCTGACAGCAAACACTTCAGTATCACTCCTGACCATGTTTATGCTTGTTTGACTTATTTATAATGGAGACCGCTGAAGGGCAAAATGACTGTGCTTGATGACAAAGAAAAAGGCAGAGAGGCCATGAGGTCAAAGCTTTGACTGGATTCAGGACCTAATGGGACTCCTAAATAATGATCCGTAAACCACACAAGCACTTATACATTATACTGTCAGCCACTTTGTATGACTATGAAGGCCACAACGTTATTCTTGCTTGCCCAGTGCTTAGTTTACAGACATAGAATGATAAAGTTTATGAGACTTTATGAATACAAATAGCTTTTCTCTGGATTTTTGATGTGGACGTTTATCAATTTAAGCTTGAAAGCAAACAAAAAAGCCGCTGACTAGTATATTCTGGTTAAACGAGACATATCATGCTGATGTATGATTTAATACTTACATATAATATAATAAATTTGAAAACAAGACCTTACACCCCCTTAATTTTCAAAAAATGAGATATTGTATTTTTTCTGATATCCTAGAACGAGATTTGATGCCTCTGAAAATAGGTCATTGCGAGATGTCCAAGAGATTTAAAACTTCGTGACGACACGAGGTACATTTCTTTTTATTGGATTAATCTGATAAAACATTTCCTCCTCTGTGATGTCCGTCAGCCACAAAACCGTCACCGAGGAACACATCCGTCCAGCAGCAGTATATAGGTCCCTGGCTCACATTCACTCATTACCAGCTCTGGCCTGTAGGGGGACTCAATACGTGGTCACTGCTTTGAGCCTGCCAGAAAATATAGTAGAAGAAGAAGGACAGGCTGGCTCTACCCCTGATAGAACTGACCAATCAGAGCACAAAGGACTGTGACGTTGCGAGGTAACTGTAGGTCATTCTGAGATCCGAGCGTTTCAACGAGAGCTTGTTAATGGCCTAAAATGAGGATTTTGAGAACGCTATTGTGGGACAATGAAGAAACTAAATGGCTTGTACTGAGGGCAGAAATGCTTTACAGGCATCCTGGTCTGGCATAGTGAAAAGGAGAAACAAGCATGATATGTCTCCTTTAACCCTTGTTACTCAAAGCCTTTTTCTGCTACTTTTGAGTTTCCTTGGATTTTTCTTGTAATAGTGGATGCAGAACTTCAACCCTTTAGAGCACATTTTAGACAAATGGGGTTCAAACAACATGACAATCAGTCTGACTTTCGGCTGAGATCCCCACTTCCAATAAAACTCAGCAAAGGCCTGATTACCACGTGGTTCTAAAAACTATCTTACCTGGTAATGGAGGTCCCATTTTGTTGATTTGATAAGAAAAACAGTAGTGTCATGACTTTGTTACCTGTAAATTATATTAAAACCCTGATCAGGAAAGGAGTTGGATGGAAATACAACTGCCACGGATACTGTAGGAAGCTAACCGCTAGCTGTATTAGCCTCCTGACTTGGTGTTGCATCTTGGTTTACATTGGCTGCCTATGACTCAATGAATCAGTTTTTTTTGTGGTGTGCTGTTTCTTTCTTTGTGGCTCACCAAACACTACAGAAGCTAAACTGATAACTTTGCCATTATATCTCCTAATGTGTGAGTTGTCTCACTGTTTCAGAATTGTTTTTTTTAATCTTAATGTGTGTACCAGGCCTTGCGGCATTTCTTTTTTTTTTCATTTATGCTGTGATGATGTGTGATGCACTCCAGTGGCCTCTGCATCCACCAGAACTTTACTGAACCAATCCCATTAAGAACAAGAAAAGCACTCCGAAACATGATAGAAATATCAGTGAATAGAGTGTCATAGTTAGTCCTGGGTCTTGTAACTTGTTGACTGAACCAATGTGCTGCTGCTTGTACAGATGTTGGCGTTGTCCGCGCCGCAGCGCTTCCAGTGGATGGTGTTGCCAGTCGGTCGGAGCAAAATCACGGTGCTTTGGAGCCCAGTGTGTTCGTTCTGTGGAGAATATGGGGGTTAGGTGTTTAAACTCACACACACAAACTTCTGCTACGATGGACTACGTCTGTCTTGACATTATCAGCAGCCTTGAGCGATTGAGAGGCTCCATTGGGGACTTCTTCATCCTGTCTGCTGTGTCTGTGAGCGGAACTATGCATGCACAGCTTTCAGTGGTGACTGGTTGATCAGCGTTCTATGAGACAGCACATGGAGCAGCGTGGAGAACTCCTCTCCTGGCATTGCAAGGGAAGCTGGGAAATGTAGTGACATATGCTTGAAAAACTGCTATAAATGAATGGGATATGCTGTTATAAACTTAAATGTTTTTTGTGATGTCAGTGTTTCCCCTAGGTTTATTGCCTTGGGGCGGGGGGTACTGGTGCTGGAGGGAGCGTGGTCCATCAAAAATGCTGCAAAAAGACTGCATGTCGGGGGGACTCCTCCTGCAGAGACACCGTTTGGTTGCCGCGCGGCTTATCGGTGTTGTGCAAGAGGAGCGGGGGAGGAGGCGTTTGTCAGAGTGGAGAGGAAAAATGCATTTTATTGAATGCAAGCAAACCATAGCGACACAACTATGGGCAAGATCGTTATCTGCCTCAGCACTCGCGACACCCGACTTAATGCAGGACTCTGCTGTGAAGGCGGCGACATGATGCTGCGGTGGTGTATTTGCAGTTTAAAAAAAATAAATAAATAAAATTGGAGGAGCGGCGGGTAGGATTTAGGAGTGGCGGACTGCCACTCCTAAGTGAGTGCAGAGGAAACACTGGATGTCGATCTGGATCGGATCAGCACCAATACATTTGTATCCATGCAGTAGTTTTTGGTAACCTTGCTAACAGACAAACAGACAAACAAACCAACAGACCCTGGAGAAAACATAACCTCCTTGGCGGAGGCAATTTGGGCAGATAGGATTTCATACTTTCACTTTTACTTGTGGAAATCATGTGTATTTTCAATCGTTCTTTAACTGTTTTGCCCTAAATGTGGCTGAAGTCAAATCCTAACCTCAAAAAACCCCAAGTCCTCACCCTATGGAATCAGATTTGTGCCAATGGAATAAAGCAAAACTTTCTAGAATAAAGCAAAACTTTCTAGAATAAAGCAAAACTTTCTAGAATAAAGCAAAACTTTCTAAAACTCAAACGAACAAAATAGATTTAATCAAAAATAAAACGTACTCAACCAAAAAAATTCTTGTCAAAAGCAAAAAATATCACTCATTGTGAAAACTGTTTGACTTTTTTTCTGAATTGTTTCCATTGCTTCATTCTTTCTTCTCTCTCTCTTTTGGTTTTGCTTCTTGGTTTTTTGGTTTCGATTCCAGCTTTTTTGGTTTTGCTTCTTGGTTTTTTGGTTTTGCTTCTCGGTTTTTTGGTTTTGATTCCAGCTTTTTTGGTTTTGCTTCTCGGTTTTTTGGTTTTGATTCCAGCTTCTTTGGTTATTCTTCTGACACAAACCTCTCGTGTGGGCGGGTTCTATGAGCGTTCCTATTGGCTGATGAGTTTTTGAGTATCACGCCCTGTGAACCGGATGTTATTCAGGGCAGAGCACAGCGGAGAACAGCAAAGCAAAACAACCAAACGTGAGGAGTCGTGGTGTCCTGTGTTCGTGTTCTTCAAACATACCTTAGGTAAGTATTGTTCACTGCATGGTATCCAGAAAGGTAAAAGCACTTTTAGTAAAGTAAAGCTAAGTCTTGCTTTGTAGT